>QNUK01000484.1:500000-514769 GCA_013621035.1 Clarias magur | reverse complement strand
TAATAAACAAACAAAAACAAAAAACTAACCAATTAAAAAAGAAAAGAATTATAATATAATCAAATAATAATAAAAATCTGATTAATAACAAGATGAAGAAGAAGATGAAGAAAAAGAAGAAGAATTCTATTTTGCTAAAATAAATTATTCACAATTAAGTTAAAGGACGACAAAAACTAACAAATGAAAATATATATATATACATAAATATATGTTCAAATAATAATAATAATATTATTAATAATTAAACAAAACAAAACTAACCAATAAATAAATAATATTATAATGAGACATAATAATAATACACATACATATATATATATTATTATTATTATTATTATTATTATTATTATTATTATAAAAAATAATAATAATAAACACTTTTGTTTAACATTTTTTCATTTGTGTGTTTTTGTTTTGTCTTGTTGCTGTTGTTGTTGTTGTTTTTTAAACAGGGACTCTGTAAGGTTTACATGTTTACACCTTATCATTTATTGCTTTACTCTATTTTTCCCCACAGATATCCTCTATAATTCCTGATATACACATCGTCTAATTAGTAACTCATGTCTTCCAGAAGAAGGATACCACTACACCCTGCCATACTGCAGCTCATGGGCTGATCTGTAATTAAAGGTTCCTGAGCATAAGGCCAGCAGGTTGGTCAGGGGAACTGCACGGCCTCTCTGATGCAACACTAAACAACATGCCGGCGTGCTGTACAATGAACAGATGCTCCGAAGCTCAGCACGAGCCTGGCGCATGAGGCGCTACGGGAGTCCTTGTCTCCATGGCGATAACCTTGACCTGATTCATTGGCCCTCGCAGAAGAACCTCTGAAATATGAATTATAGATTAGTGGAAGAAATATGTTCGGCCGACCATGAAAGGCTGCGGGGCCGGTTATCACTCACGCGGGTTCGAATTTGAATCCACAATCCTGCTGTGATTTACTGTAGCTGTCAGTGCGGACTCGGAGAAAATCATCAAACAAAATAAGGGCTGGGGTTTAATCTTCTGAATGCAAATATGAGAAGCGTGAACGAGACCTTCACACATGTTAATGACCCGAGTAACCCGTTTTACATTCCCATCTCTCTTCTCTACTTCACCTTCCTCACCAGCTCTCTCACCAGAAACCTGTTCTTCCGTCGTGAAGGACGTGACTCGTCATAGAAACGCATTAAAATGTAACGCAAGGCAGATGAATTAGTCATGCTGTCCAGTGTAATCTGGGTACTAATTATTCCCTAATTATTTGATTAATCCTTCTCCACGCTCGACAACTTATATGTGAATAAAAAATTTTTTTTTTTAAATGTTTAGAGAGTCGTCTTTAACAAGCCGGAAAAGAAGGTATTTACTTGTAAATAAATTTACATAATAGACCATTTACAGGGAACGTGGGATTTATCAAAATCCAGTTAGTCTGGGAGAAAAAAAAGTGAAGCATTAGAGGGAATTTATAATCAGGTCTAGCTGAGCGCGCTACTTAAGCCCAATCCCTTTCAACTCTGACAGCTCGGCCTGCGTGCTCTGAATGCCGCGCGAATGCGAGCTTAGAAACTCGTGAGCGGCTAGACTGTCAATCCTCCAGCAAGAGGCCGTCTACAAGGAGTCCTGGCACAGACATCATTATACACTAAGTGCTAGTTCCCTTTGAAGTGTGCAGGAAGATACTTTATGGTTTCGCGGAATTGATCGCTTTATACAGGAAAGTATTAGGATAGCGAAACTATACTTCACCTGAGCCATGAGAGGATGTGAGCAGGTATGTGGGATTTCTGAAGCGTACAAAGGATTGGTTTTGGATTTTGCCAAATTAAAGCACAGTTGCCTTGCAGTCGTCTCCAGGGTCCGTCCGGGTTCGATTCCCTCCTCGGGGTCTGTGTGCATGGAGGTTGCATGTTCTCCAGGTACAGGTGCTCCAGTGTGTGTGTGTGTGTGTGTGTGAGAGTGTGAGTGTGTGTGTGTGTGTGTGTGTGTGTGTGTGTGTGTGTGTGTGTGTGTGTGTGTGTGTGTGTGTGTGTGTGTGTGTGTGTGTGTGTGTGTGTGTGTGTGTGTGTGTGTGTGTGTGTGTGTGTGTGTGTGTGTGTGTGTGCGTGAGTGTGTGTTTGCGTGTGTGTGTGCGTGTGTGTGTGTGTGTGTAAAAGTGATGTGTGTGTGTGTGTGTGTGTGTGTGTGATGTGATGTGTGTGTGTATGTGTGTGTGCGTGTGCAGGTGGATGTGGTTTATGTGTGTGTGTGTGTGTGTGTGTGTGTGTGTGTGTGTGTGTGTGAGTGTGTGTGTGTGTGTGTGTGTGCGCCCTGTGATAGACTGCCATCTCATACAGAACTCCTAGCACAGGCTCCCGTCAATCCTGTGCCCCTGTATACACGATAAAGCGGTATAGATAAAGTATAGATCACTTTCAGCACTGCGGGTATTTCAGATGGACCTACGTTGCCCAAAATCTTCCTAGAGAAAATGAGACGTTTCTTGTCTTTTGTCTTTTATGTCCACATATTTGGCTTCTCATTCAACATCGTTTATCAAGTTGGATATGAACAAAATGATTCGTATACCATGCCGGGGTTATTTGCATAAGTAATGTAGTTTTCATGAAAATCCAGTTACTCTACAGTAAAAATAAATAAATAAATAAATGTCTCCTGTGAGAACTGCTGACTTTATGTAAATTTACATATAAGGAAAATCACTGACGTGAGCCACAACTTAAAGGCTGCGGATCTTGTTACTGGCTTGTCCTGCAGTTATTTTTCGTGCGTGTTATCTACAACGCCGTTCAAGTCAATCCGGGACTCGCGAAAACTTCTAGCAAACGTACGGCGATGAGACATTTGCATGGCGCAAACATTTTCAAGAAGCCATATTGAATGACGATCCAGGTCGAGGTGACTCGGAGCTCACTGCAGCGCGAACATGCTGCGAGCATTCAGAGAGTCGAGTGCCTGATCCTTGAAAATCGATTAATAACTTGCCGCCAACGTGTGGACGAGATGCATCTGCCTGAGAAATCTTGACAGCGTCCAAGCACTAGTGAAAGTGCGTTAGTGTTGCAGGGGATCATGTAGAGACATGAAAGGGAGTTTTCCTCTCATAACTGTGTTCTGTTGTTTTGCGCAATCAAAAGTCCCGCTTTGACTCGAACGCCTCTTGTATTTCAATTACCCTCAAGAATGTAATGAAAATGTACTTTTACTTTTTTTTTTTTTTTTCCATTTTTAATGCAACAACATGAAGAAATAAAAGTGGGAGTTCCTGGGAGGCCAGTGTGTCAGACATGAAGCAGACAGTCCAGTGAGAAAACGTTTTACCTTGATAGTATCCAAGCACTTTTGAAATGCTGGAATAAGTGAATTAGTGTATAATTGGATTATATTGAGAAATAATAATTCATAAGTTTAAAAAAAAAAAAAAAAGGTTCAGTTATTAACATGAAACTGTCAAAATGGAAAATTTGAAGAACAAATCGACCATATTATTACGCAGGATTTCGCGGGATTCTGCGTCTCCCCCTAACCACACTGGCAACATTAAATATTTAGGTATTTACATACTGCACACCCGGGGCTATCAAAGCTTTTTAACCTTAATCTTTAGCCTTCATCGTGTCTGTAGTAAAGAAGATGGAATACGATTTTAAACGGCGGACGAGGCTCGCGCTCTCACACGCTGATCGAGTCGCTACAGTTCAAATGAAACCCCTCAGTCAGATTAATGCCCCGCTCGCTCAGACAAATGGTCTCAATCACCCGCCTGCCTTTTACTGTTTAGCAAATCAGTTGTCGAGCTCGTCCAGAGGGACGCTGACAAACTACTCCTGGATTAACTTCGAGTAAAATCGATGCAAAAATACTTCACTTGCGGACGGTTCCCAGCGCCTTTCCGCATTCCATTAAGGAAACGAACCGCTGTAAGAATGCACCAATAATTCAACCCTGTCAGCTTGGCGGAAGGTTAGCAAAGCCGCTAAAAGTATCACTAACACATGCAGATCCACCCAAATCACACGCCATCTCACTGTCAGTCACAGCAGCACTGAGGAATCAACTGAAAAATCCATCAATGTTGACAGTTTGCTGGGATGCTCGAGGGCCAGACGTATTGGAACATCAGGAAAAATGGACAACTATCAACAGTGGTCGTTATAGTGAGACGATTAGCGAAGAGCTCAAGCCGAAACTTTGGATTGCTATCCAAGATATCCATGACGATATCACATGACGACGCACGTCTGCATATTTCTGCCCACACTGGCAACGTCTGGTCCTCCATACAGTCCTGATCTCACTATACTGACTTTCACCTGTTTCTCCTGACAGCAGCCCTTACGAGGACGAAGAGTCGTTTATGAGGAAGAAGTGAAGACAGCAGTGCATTCATGATGTATTTGTCTTTTCAGTAAAGTTATACGTTAAAGTAAATTCCAGATCCGGACTGTGGATCATGTTTGGTTCACCCTTGTGTGTCATCGTGTTTGTGTATTAGTTTGGATCGGTTTATTAATATGTTTACACACAGCTTCATAAAATGTTTTTCAGCCAACATCTGCTGCACTTGTCCATTCCGCCTCCGTACCTTTAGAAATAGGGCGGCTGCGATCACGTCTCTGAGGCAAATCATACAGTAACAAGTAAAACCAAAATCAAGAGTCCAGGAAGGAACAGCGTCCGCTCTGCACTCTACAGTAAACAGTCTTATCATGAAAAGTCGAGTCCTGTTTCGGGCCACACAAACAGGTCTGAGGGATGGAAGCGAAATCTTGATTATTTCCCCCTCGTGCATCCAATCTCAAGCAGTCTGTTTGTGTTCCTGCAATTCAGGTCCAAGATCTCAGTGGAATTTCGAACTTGCCTGTATTATTACTGCCATCTAGTGGTAGGGGTATCCACTGCAGGCTATTACAAAGGAAATCCTGAGTGTGTCGCAGTACAATCCATTTTCCCTTCATTTCTTTATTGAATCATTTCTCTGGATGATTTTCTCCTTTTCAGTTTCTGATGCTAATTCTTAGTGATACGTCAGAGCTAGAAGGGTGTTGATTGTTTCTAGTTAGAAAACGACAACAAACAGACAACAAATGGCAGTTATTTTTTGGTTCAAATTATTTATTTATTTTATTTTATTTTATTTTATTTTATTAGTTTGTTTGTTTGTTTATTCCCATAAAATAACAACAAAAAAACAGGAACAGTAACCGATTAAATGTAATAAAATAACAAACGGCTTTCCTTCCTTTTTCGTCTGCTCCCATGAAGGGTCGTCACAGCAGACCAGCCGATCCACACACAACTCTGGCACTGGGTTTTTTTTTCTTTCTTTCTTTTTTTCGGATGCCCTTGCTGACACACGGGCTTGGGACCTGCACTGCTTCCAGTGATCAGACCGGTGATTAGGTACACTGTGCTGATGCTGAATGCTGAGGGGTTGAAACAGATGAGTGTCAAAATGAGGCTTAAATGAGGTAGAAAATAGTTTTTTTAGACACTTTGTATTACAGTAAAACATTTGTTCGCATTTCTTTAACGTAATCTACATTATTTAATACAGTATATACAGTACATCCTCGAGTTGACATTTGCACTGATTATTTTTTTCACTTGAACCTGCTGGACGTCACATGACTGACCAGCGTTTTCTAAAAACACACCCGTATTGTACCGTGTGTACACTCGAGACACGGCCGGCGCCGGACCACCATCCTCAGAGACGGCATTCACAGACTCCACATCAGCACCAGACGCTATAGCATGGAACATATGGAGCATAGATATTGACATAACAAGAAAAACGAATGTAATGTTTTACCGCCGGCTCAATGGGCTGTACATAGGTAATGTCATGTCTGAATGCAAATTGTACATATGAAAAAATAACCATGTTTTTTTTTTTTTGGTTTGTTTTTCATGCTTTACTATTTGTGAAATAAATTTCCTTTTTATAAAAAAAAAAAAAATGACACACTTACACTAAACGATGTGTAAATGAGGGCAATACAGTATATCGCCACCTACTGACCAGCTGAGGAATCTCCCATGCCTATTAAAACACAAGGCCCGGACACAAACCTGTAGCTTATACGCGTCTCCTCAGTAGGTTAGCTCTCTAATCTAAGCATTGGCATACAAATGCCACCTCTTCAGACATTGTGGAGGGAATGTCTGCCTTCTTTGCTTACTTAATAAGTAATAAGATCATTCATCAAATCCACCCAGAATCCTCTGGAGTCCAACTAGAGACCGTGGAGGCCAATGATATTCATTTCCAATATATTCATTCCCATTTAACCACCATGGTGGGACCTCATCACTCACACACTTATTCACACACACACACACACACACACACACTCCAGGCAATTTGAGACCGGCAGTCAGCCTCATCTGCACGTCTTTAGACTGTGGGAATCGAACCACTGCTGTAGTGGTGCTAGGCCGCAGCACGACCCACTATGACACTGTGCTGGCATTTACCGAATGCCTAAATCTAAACACTGACATACGGTATAGTGCTGAGTTTGGGGGTTTTAGTAGTGCTGACATTGACGTTGTGCGAAAATCAAATGAAGAATAAGCAGTTCTGCTCTGCAGGTCCGTCCAAGAGGATGCGGGTTTCTACTGTATACGGTTATACTCGCTGGCTGAGAGTTCTGTTTGAGTGTCGATGTTTCTGGCGCCCTCACCCGTCTCTATCCGACACGTTTGTACGCTTTCCGACTCCTCCCACTTTTCCAACTCTCCATCTTTTCTTTCTGTAGGGATGTGTTTCTGTTCTGGTTTCCTGTGTAGTATGTGAAAAAGCCCAGCCAGAGCCCTATTAGCTCGGAATGCGGGTGGAATGTGGGGATTGTGTATTCACAGGAATCTCTGTGTGTGTGTGTGTGTGTGTGTGTGTGTGTGTGTGTGTGTGTGTGTGTGTGTGAGCATCAGATATGAGATGCAATCGACGTGTAAATTAGCTCAACGCTGCTTCCGATCTTGTTAGACTGGCTAGATCTGATTTACTGATTTGATTTCAGATTTTACAGACATTTGTGTATATTTTAACATTCGTAAAGTTTTAAAAAATAACAATAATAAATCAAAAATATATATATATAAATTTATTTTTGGTTTTCAACTTTCCAAGCAAAAGCTAACACCACACACACACACACACACACACACACACACACACACACACACACACACACACACATTACATTCCATTAACATTATTTTTCCTTTATATTTTTTTTTTAAACAACATACTTTCTATATAATGTTAAGAGGGAGTTGAACAGATCCTGTACTGGCTTGTTGCTCTACATAATGACTTTGTTTCCCCTGCTCCCCCCCCCCCTGTCCCTTTCTCATCCAGCTGGTTCTTCAGGCTCTCCCGTCGTTCCTACTCCATTACTCAGTTATGTATGGGTGTGGCTTATGGCCTGGAAGCTCAAGTTCTCAAATTCTCAAGATTTCTCCGTTCTCTCATTAGCTCTTGGTGTTTGGGTTAATAACCGCGTGACATCAGAGTACTAGTCAAACATGTCAGGCAGCGAAAGCTGAAAACGGCGTCTTTAATAGCCTGTTTAAACAACAGACGATTTGGTTGATATAGATAGCGAGATGAAGAGATAGAATGTCACAGTGGGTTCAATTTCCAGCTTAGGTCTGTGCGCATGGAGTTGACATGTTCCCCCCGTGCTGCGTGGGTTTCCTTCAGGTACTCTGATTTCCTCCCACAGTCCAAAGACATGGGGATCCGATCTAGGGTGCCTCACGTCTAGTGTGCCTGTTACAGGTCTTGGATCTGTCTCAACATTGAATCCCGAAGGCTCCAGCCCCCTGCGACCCTGTACAGGATCATCAGTATAAAAAGAAAATGCAACGGCATTAAATTGGACCAGCACTGCGGCCTGGCGCCTGCAGGATCGGAGGTTCAAGTCCCATCTTCTGGTGTGTGTGTGTGTGTGTGTGTGTGTGTGTGTGTAGAGTTTACATTTCCTTCCCATGCTTGGTGGGTTTTCCTCTGTGTACTCCGGTTTCCTCCCACAGTCTGAAAGCAGACAGATTAGGCCAGTAGTGTGCGAGGGTGTGTATGTGTGCCTTCCCTCTGATGGATTGGCACAGGGCCCATCCAGGCTGTACCCAGCCTCATGACCTCCTGCATGACGTCTCCTGCGATAGGTTCCAGGCCCCCAAGGCCGTGTGTACAAGAGTGACGTGGTGTAGAAGATGGGCGAGTGAGTGATACACGCCTCTGTGCTTAGATCAGACTTGAACAGGCACTCCTTCTTCATTGACTTTATTTTGCTTCGATTTCCTTTCAGCGGAACTGTTTCGACATCTACTAATAATCATGCACAGAAGGCCACTGGTAGCGCACGCAGTATATAAACGGGGCTTCTGACAGACGACAGAAATAGCAAATACCTTTCCACTTGCACGGCTGCATACCAATTATGAAACCGACACGTCAGTCTTTCGCGAGTACCCCAGCAACGGCTTGAAAATTCTTTGACGCAAGGATGATGAAAATATCGAACTAAAAGTAGTCTAAAGGGCACGTATTAGGCAACGGTTATGGCTTCTGAAGTATTTGTGTTGTACTTTGGAATTCAAGCCAGTTAGACTTTGCTCCCCCCTAATGTGACCTCATAGAAGAAGAGCCGCTCCCCGGCATGTTGCTCAGCCGAGCTGATCTCTGAGGGGGTGCGGCTCACGGCAGTGTAAAACACACGTGACACTGATCCTGCTGGCATTGACTAACAAAATAAAATAAAATAAAATAAAACAAATAAATATAATAAAATAATAATAATAAATAATAATGATAATAATAATAATAAATAAGAATAATTTAAAAACTATAATAATAATAATAATAATAATAATAATAATAAATAATAAATAAATAATAATAATAATAATAATAATAAAAAATAATAATAATAATAATAATAATAATAATAATTTAATAATAATAATAATAATAATTAAATAAATAAATAATTAATTAATTAATTAAAAAATAATAAACAAATAATAGCAATAATAATAATATCTTTAACGAGGTTGTGCTGTGGAGTTTTTCGGATATGTCATGTGTTTTTTTTTTTCTCTCTGTCATTGCATACGATGTCACAATCCTCACTCCTATATATAAAAGATATTATCTGAGAAATATTTAACTGGAGCATTTACATACACATTTTATCAGCGCTCTATTTGTTAAAGGAATCATTATTATTCATTATTATTATTATTATTATTATTAGTTAAATGGGACCTTTAAAGATGAAGGTAAGATGTGCTACGAGAAATTGAGATTCTCTTGCAATTGAATAGATCTGAAGAGTTTCTGCACTAAAGAACGGAACAAAAGCGTTAAATCAAGATGTTCCGAGTTATTCTGGGATCGTTAACCCCAGAGCTCAGATTGAGTGCAGTATTACAAGCAAAAGCAGCCTTAACAAAGCTGTGTAATTAAAATCCACTCGAACTGAGATCAGGAAAGTTGATAGTCCAGAGTAGGAACTGTTAATTGTTACAAAAGCATAAGGAGAAGCAGGAGGACGAGGAGGAGGAGGACAAACATCTGTTTGTCCAGCTGTTTCACTAACTGGCTCCAGGAGCGGATTATACAAAGGCAGATTTGCATTTCCTGTCGTTGACTGCACCATTTGTGATGAATACTGGACTGGGACAAATATTCAGGCCAGGAATCTCTCCCTCATGCAGGCAAGCCCCACACCCGGAACAGATTTTGGGATCCTCCCCGTCTACTGTAGCGTAATGTGCCTCGGTGGACGAGGCATCGTTAAAACAATCATTTTAAAACGTATATAGTTTAATTTCTGTGCATTTCTAGAAGATTTTGAAACTACACTACTAAGTGCTAAGTAGGTAAATATCACTGTGTATTAATTTGGGTTAGATTAAAGTATGGTTGCGTTGCTAGATTGCGGTACAACATATAAGGACTTGGACTTACATCCTGTTTATTCCCTTTTACATTAAGTTTCATTATTTTATTAAATCATCTGTTCAGCTGTATAGAACATAATGATGTAGTCAGATGCACGTTTACTTGCTGGACGGTGATACCGTGGTTTTGTACTACAGTCTTATGCAAAAGTTTTGGCACCCCTTGATAAATAACACAATTTTGGTGATTTTGAAAACTTTTGCACAAGACCGTCTAATTTGCTAACATTAACTGCATGCGTCACATCACCACTTAAAATCTCTTTACAAATGTCAGTTACTTAGATGCCCAGCAAAGATGAGGCAAATGATGAAGAATGTGATGTGTTGAAGGATGAGCAGATAAGTGCTGCAGGCTACCTGAACATCAACCCAAAATCTAATAGCTGCTGGTTCTAATTGTTGAATTGTTGCATTTACATTATTTAACAACAAAAAAAATCATTTATTCATCTTAAATAATCACTCACTCACTCATCATATGTATATACACTACAGTACAGCTTTATCCTGCGTACATGGTCACAGGGGGACCTGGAGTCTATCTCAGGGCATGAGGTAGGGTTCACTGTAGACAGGGTGCCAATCCATCACAGGGCACACACACACATACTGTACACATGGTCATTCACACACTATGGCCAATTTGGGAACATCGGTTATCTTCATCTGCATGACTTTGTACCCGGAGGAAACCCACCAAATACGAGGAGAACATGCAAAAACTCCAGACCACAAGGTGGGACTCGAACCCGGACCCTGGAGGTGCAAGGCGACGGCGATTGACACTAAGCCACCGCGCCGCCTCGACTTCAGTGACAATTTCAAAGCGATTAATGGGATTCATGCGATGATCTCAGCTTGACAGAGCGCACGCTGCAAACTACATGCTGTGTGTTATTTTTAATCAGTCGCTGTCACGACACACCTCTGAAACAAGCAACTTCCTGTTCCCACTAAAGTTAAGGCACAGAGCACTGCTCTCTCCACCCGGCCTCTCACTTTTCTCCCTCGTTGGCCAAAAAAAATAATATATATATATATATATATATATATATATATATATATATATATATATATATTATGTTCTCAACAAATTGCAAAGTGCTTTAAGTTACGAGCTCTCCCAGAGCGGAGAACAGACTGACTCACACACGGCACTGGGGATTCAGGCTGCTTTTATAAACACCGTCTAATTTCATCACATTCACACGTATATGCAATTCCGTGTTGAATAATGTGATTCTTGTAATCCATTATAATTAGCCGTCCTCCTCATAGAGCGCCGACACAGCAGTTTGCAAACGAGGCATGGGGATGGATTGGAGTCTATTGCTAGAACTCAACGCTACTCTACGCTTCTCGGCTTGAGGCTGTTCTGCTGGATAAATCACAGTCCCACCCGCAGGACTCTTTCATCTTCTAGCTTCAGGACCTGCTCGCTTACTCTTAGGATTATACTGTATATTAGGCCAGTATGCTCAGACATGGTCACTTCTTACTTTTGCACTAAAGTTGTCACTTTATCATCACTACTATTGCAAATCAGTGGTTTTATTTACATTTAACCTTTGATGATGATGATGATGATTATTATTATTATTATTAACTTTCCACTTTTATGTTATGTTGTTTGTGACTAATATGCTTATATATATATGGCGGCATGATGTCATAGTGGGTGGTACTCTGGTAATCTGGTAAAATCCCAGGAGGCTTACAGTAGGGCACGAGACGGGCTACACCTTGGACAAGGTTCCAACCCAGTGCAGGGCGCACACTCATTCTCACACTACAGGCAATTTTAGGAAAGCCAATTAGCCTAACCTGCATGTCCTTGGACTGTGGGAGGAAACACAGAACTCATGCACACAGAGATGGGAATCGAACCCAGACCCTGGAGGTGCAAGGCGACGGTGCTAAACGCTGCACCACCGTGACGCCTTGACTGTGGTTAGTAAGGCATCATTTCAAGTAAACCCATGTTTACAATATTTCAAAGTCATCATAACAAAATAAATCAACAAACAAAACAAACAAACAAACAAACAAACAAACAAATACATAATCTGAAGCTTGTCCTATAGTAAACAAATTATAATTTAATGTTTGATTATTATTCTATTGTAAGATATGTACAGCTGTACAGTATATACCAGCTGTTTTACTTGCTTGATCATGATACTATATAGTTGATACTATAATAAATTAATATCACCTGCAGGCATTTGGGACACTTTCACTGACATATTGTAAATAACAGTCCATCATTCATTCATACGTACTGTAGAGGGTCACAGGAGGCCTATGGACTTCAGGGTACACACTCATTCACACTCTGCGGGTGATTTAATATCTTTAGATTGTGAGAGGAAACCTGCCAGGCACAAGGAAACTCCGCACGCAGACCTGAGGCGGGAATCGAACCCTCGCTGTGGAAGTGAGCGGCCACAATGCTGACCGCTACTCCACCCTGCCGCCTGAACAACAGCCCATTCATAGTAATGTACACGTCTGGAAATGCGGAAGAGGTTATGAAAGTAAAGCCTATGAAGAGTACTTCAGTGGTGTGTGGAGTTACACTCTGTAGCCTCTCACACACTCACTAGAGCCAAACTCGAGCCATTATAGAGAAGAAAAGTGAGAAGCACGAGAAACCCAGACTGAATCCAGATCATGACCGCAGTCGTGCTGGTGCAGGTGGAGATTTTTAATGCCGTGGAGTCAAACTAAATAAAGTTTCAAGACGTGAGTTATGATACACAATAGGCGTCTAGTAACGTCTTTAATGTAACCGTGTAAACGGCTGTTGAGATCCTGAGATTCGATGCCATGCGATTCAGTCATCCAAGAAACTCGAACGTCTCGCAGCTCATTCGGAGTGGTTTTAAATGTGCTGTAAGCTCTGTTCCGGGTACGTAATATCATTAACCACAGGTTTCAGTAACATTTTCAGTGCAACGACATCTCAGAAAAACACACCACAGACCTGAAACCAGCTTACATAAAAAGCCCTTCTCGACCTTTGTGTGAGAAACCAGTCACACATGATGTCGCTGCACAGAGAGCGTTCACTCAGTAATCTTATCCTCCACATGGTGCTGGACATCGTAGATACAAAACACCAACACTAAAGAATTCTGCTCTTAATTTCAATGAAATTAACTGAAATCTAAACCCTTCGCTATAAAACGAGATCTTGTCAGTGGTAGAGCGCTTTTAAATGAGCACAAACTGGAAACCCTGTCAATTATTGTCTGCCTGTCTTCTTCTTCTTCTTATTATTATTATTTTTATTATTATTATTTTCTTTCTTCACTATTGTAATTGTTTAGAGAGCAAGGATAAGGAAGGAGAAAAGAACATCTGCCGGTACTGTTCTCTAAGTTCTGTAAGTTTGCACTTGATGCAGTTCCTATTTTTGGCCACTAGGTGCAATAATGATAATCATATTGCGATCATCCAAGAAATTGCAAAAGGATACAAGTACTGTATATCAATTACCCCCCCCCAAAAAATGGCTTTTATATGTTAAATAACAACTTAAATTAAATAAAAATAAGTCATTGGTGAAGTCATTAATGTTTCAGTATAAACTGAAATGCATGAACATTTGTATTAGATTGATTTGTGTTTAATTTGTTCCACCGATGAAGGATTCATAGTCAACAATCACTCACTCACTCACTCACTCATCATCTATATCGCTTAATCCTGTATTTAGGGTCACGGGGGGGCCTGGAGCCTATCCCAGGAGACTTAGGGCACATGGCAGGGTACATCCTGGACAGGGTGCCAATCCATCACAGGGCATAGACACACACACATACACTCACTCATTCACACACTACGGGCAATTTGGGAACGCCAATTAGCCTAACCTACATGTCTTTGGACTGTGGGAGGAAACCGGAGAACCCAGAGGAAACCCACCAAGCACGGGGAGAACATGCAAACTCCATGCACACAGAGACGGGAATCGAGCCTGGCCGGGGGTCGAACCCGGACCCTGGCGGTGCAAGGCGACAGTGCTAACCACTACACCACCGTGCCGCCTAGTCAACAATCAAAGACTGCATAATAAATATTTTATATGACTTAAGTGAGTGCAGGGAGGGTAAATATGATCTATTATACGACTAAACCTCCTTGACGTCAGCTCTAACCGTCAGTGAGAACCATGTGTGACTGGTGTGTTGATATTTTACGTCTTTGTTTGTTTGAGCAGTAACAAGAGACTTTTATTTCAGCAGCTCTGACTGTAGGGAACCGTTCTGAGTGACCTTTACTCTATATGGTAGGACAGGTGTAGCTCAGTGGTTAATCTGCTGAAATATGGATCACAAAGCCACAGGTTGAAACTCCAACCCCATCACGACTGTTGATCCCCTGAGCCTAGGCCAGTAACAGCTCACATCTACAGTATAATGAGATAAATATAAGTAGCTCTGGATAAAGGAGTCTGCAAAATGCCATGAATGTTTTTTTTCCCTGCAGGTTGTACTGGTGTGTGCTAATACATGCACTGTAGACTGTTTAGTTTTGCCCGGTTTTGCTGCTTCTTCTTCCAGGTTAAACTGGGTTGGCTGGTTACTGCAGACATGCTGAATGTTGTTCCTGGTGCAACCCCTCTCCAATTTCTCTGTGCTTGGGGATGAGCAATACACTCATGCAACCCTACTGCATTTGGAACGGTTCCCTGACTGGGAATCGAACACTGGCCACAGTGTTACATGCTAGAAACCTGTTTTAGGAACATGTTCTAGCCTGATTTTCTGTTTTTTTGGTCTGTCCACG
>QNUK01000484.1:487500-497500 GCA_013621035.1 Clarias magur | reverse complement strand
TTTTTCTTCTTTTTATTATTATTATCATCATCATAATAACAATTAATCTTCCTGGCGCGTAATTATTGTTATTATAATACTATTAGTAATAATACATCCTACTGCCAGTGTGTGTGTGAGAGTGAGAGAGTCCTCGCCGCTGCCATGTTGTTGATGGACCGAGTGGAGTTGGGATGAGTTCCGAGTCTTGAGTCTTGAGAAATCCGCAGAGGAGCGCATGGAAAACTACTAGGATCGCGCGTGGAGTTACACTACGGGACGAGTTGTGTTTTGTTTTTGTTTGTTTTGTTTTTTATTCTGCATGAGACATGAAGTCTGACTGCAGGCCGCGGTGACCGAGTCCATGATCAGATTTTATTCCTAGGATTCTCCTGTATATGTGTGTATTTTTTCTTTCTTCCTTTTCCTGCCGGTTTGAAGTGTCGGGAGAATGAGCTCGCAGTCTCAGCAGAGGAGATCCGCTAACGCGAGCTCCAGGCTGCTCTCGACTCAGGAAAACGACCAGCTGTTCGCTCACCTGGGCAGGAAATGCAGCGTAAGTCTCACCGCGAGTCTCACTTCTTCTACAGCAACAAGTTTCACGCGGACACTCCGCCGCTTTCACATCAAAGGCGTTTCGGAATTCGGATTGGAACGCGACAGTAGAATGTTTGTAAACTTTTGAAACATTGTAACATTACGCAGTTCCAGGGCCTAGTGAGGCTCGTGCAGTCGCCTGCTTAACCAGAGTCGGGTTTTAAATGACCTTATTAGGAAATATATATATATATTGATATTGATCATTGTACACCTTTTATCGTGTGAGTTTGTTTTGTTTTGTTTTTAAATGTGCAAACACCTACAAAAAAAAAAAACAACAAAAATCACCACACACCTGTGCTACCTGGGCTGTCACAAACACACACACATACGCCAACGCCTTTAGCCTCCTTCAGGTGTAAAGACAATGGATATATATATATATATATATAGGTCTGGGTTGTTGTCATATGTAGCATAGGTTTTTTGATTGTTTTTTTTTTTTAATGTACCAATTTACCTTCGTCCAAAACACACCTGTGCTACCTAGCTGTCTCACACACACACACACACACACCAACGCCTTCCACTTGTCAATAAGTGTAAAGAGCACCACAAATGTGAACCGTGAGAGTTGGATCATGCTAAATCACATTAAAAGGTCTAGGTTGTTGTATGTAGCATAGATGATTTTTTATTTTTTTTTTTAAATCATTATTAGTGGTGCTTGCGAAGGCGAAGCACTACTATTATAATCTCACAGGCTTATTATTATTATTATTATTTTTTTTTTCTTCTTCTACTTCTTCCGTGTGAAAGTTTGCCGTGTAACTAGTCCCGCACCGTTTGTCGTAGACCCATGAATGAGGTATCCGATTATTCGGGAATGGGGTGCTCTGCCTTTTTACCTAAAAGTCCCATAGACGTAATATTGAGACCAACATCAGCCATGACATCAGGATTATCTATGACTATGACATCAGCTATATCTATGATGCCACGGCAAGCACCACTCACATTTTCTTCAGGAAATGTGCCTCTCTAGTTATATATATATATATATATATAAACAGGCTGTTGGCTCACTCTGTATATTCCTGTACCACAAATAAGCAGAAGTAAATCCTTCTCCTAAGCTTTGTTTATTTTAAAAACATTTTGCAACCTGAATAATCCGGCTCATCTATCTAAGTAATGCCTGGAATCATGCTGCCTTGAGCAGATATGTGCATATATGCTTTCCTGTGCGTCATAAACGTCAATATCGATATCGCACCACCTTCCTGCGTGATTTGGAGTCATCTTCCACGCTGTATATTGTCATCTCGTATAGCATGGAGATTTTATTACAGAAGGTTAATGCCGTGCACAGGACCCTACCCTGGCAAAATGACCTTTAGGTCTCGCTGGCACAAGATCCAGATCGAGATCCTGATTGAGTCGCACTTCCGCATTCCAGTGCTTTACCTGTGCAGTGTTTGCGCAGCTGTAATGCGACGGTTCTAGGACCGGTAGGAGTAGTAAGACTTCCTCCTCAGTCAGCACAAAGTGCAGAGAGGTAGAGCTGAGGTCATGCAGTAATGCAATTCAGGGCATGACATGGGGGGTGGGGGGGACTATGTATGTATATCTTTCCATGATCCGGGCATAAATCATGAGGTATATTCATGTCTGTTTTTAATTCTGTGCATTTATTTAGTTTGATTCACACTATATTCTAAGTCACGTTGTCATGCCTTTGTTTCATTTCATTTCGTTTTTTTTTTTTTTTAAGTTTCTTTATTTCCTGATTAACTAATCAGCCAATATTTTTTCCCCCATCAACACGCTTGTTGTTACACGATCAAGAAGAGTCTTTGATCGTTGTGGCAGAGTGAACAGCTTTATTTAATTATTTATTTATTGCGAGTAAGGTTGTAGAATAAGAATGAGGCCGTACTGCAGCATCAGCAGAGCCGCAGGAAGTGGCACGGACGACTCCCGAACACCTGTGGCTGAAAAATAGTGCTCGACTTTGCAAAAGCCGGCGTCCTGGATATGAACCCGGGGTTTTTTTTTGCTGCGTTTTAAATGAATTCCGTTCAAAGGAGGATTTGTGCTGTTAAAAAAGAAAATAAATAAAATAAAATATTGCTACAGACTCAGATTTTCCTTTTATACATTAAATACATTTAATCACTACACTGAGTTGTGAACATCTCATGATACATGACTCCATCTATATCTGCTGTAGGTTTTTTTTTTAGTTTTTTTATATCTACATACGCTGGAGTTTCTATATCTATATCCGCTCCTTTTAGATATGAGCGCAGCCATGAGCATGCGACGTGACACGGTGATCTTTTAAAAGATCAGAACAGCAAAAACCGCATGTGACCTCATGAATGTGCGTCGCATATGGCCCGGTGTGACCCGATCGACCCGAAACGGCGTTTCCGGCTACATCCAGTGAAAAGATCGGGGGTAAAGTTTATGATAAAGCCGCCATCAGTTACATTCAAAATTCAAATCAGCTAATTTCCTTAGAGTATAAAATGCTGTTCGTTACCGTACTATAAGATCGTTAAGCAATACATGTACTTTTCTGATCTCAGCAAGACCTGTTGCAGACTGCGCAGTGCATGCGAACTGCAGGAACGCTCCCGTTTGTTGGACGTTACCCGGTGCTAAAGCCATAAACACAGCCGATGAAGGTGCCGTGGTCATCAGTGTCTATGACGTTTATCAGACCGCGCGTGAGGCCGACGCGCCGCTAGGATTTCAGGAAGGGAACTTTTAATAGATATTTATCCAGCAACCCGGACATCGAGCGTCAGCCGGAGACGCCGACACCTGCTCGTAAAATTTCAATGAGCTCCAGGAACATTTGAGACACTTTAACCACGTCCTAGCTTCCTTGTCCCTCCTCGTCCTCTCCGACACGCTGGAGAGCTTTTATCTCACAGCTAACTGAAGGGTGTTGTTCTGTTCAGAACTAATAAGCATCTTAACTGTCCTGATAAAAGCAGATATCACTAACGAGAATGTGTGGTGCCGGTGGGCTAGAGGAAACTTTTCTTTCCATGTCTGTAATGTACTGTAGTAACTTTGTTGGGTACGTCAGATGAAGTGCCAGAATCCTGAAGCAATCACTTTGTTGAAATTTGCATTTAGACCATAAACACAGTGCTGAGCTTGTTACGGTTAAGATTGTTTGTTTGTGCAGCGTGAATCATTCAGTGTGATTTTAAGTGAAACCGTTGGATCAGTTAGACATTAACTGAAGCGATGCATGAAAATGTAGACGTATATCCTGAATTATAGGAGTGGGAATCGCCGGGGATCAGCCGATACGATATTATCGCGATACCTGGGTCACTTAGTTTACTGATCCTGATTTTCATTCATTTATTTATTTATTTATTTTGCAAATTTAATCAGAATTCGCTCTTACCGCAAAGGACGCTGTGCTACCTGCCAGTGTGCGAATATTTTCACGCCCCCTGCAGGATTATAGAGGAACTGCAGTGTTTTACTCCCTCGTGTGCAAACGTACATAACATGAATTTTTTTATTTATTTATTTTTTCATTAAAAAATATTTTCAATCCATCATGAATTGAAACACAAAGGAATCATGATGCGTAACTGAATCTATTTTTCCTCATCTCTATTGAGAAGAGATTAACGTGCGGAAAATGACCGAGCGAGTACCTTCTCGGAAATCGGCCGCATCTAGATTTTATTAACTCTTTTACAAGGCCGACTCGCGCAAGTCAAACCTGGACTTCTGCTACAGTTTCTGGTGAAACGAAGGTGTGAGAGCGAATGACATTTACAGGAGCACAGCACAGGGATGTGACTCAGTCGCAGTAGAACATTTGAATGATTCAAATGCTTTAAAGGGCGTCCCTGCATGATGACCTGCATTATTCTCATGAGCTGTTCTGGGAATGAAACGACTGATCTTTGAAAATTGACAGATATAACTTGTCGCCAACTTGCAGAACAGCAACACCACCTGCACATTACAGGAACTTGGGTGGGAGTTATTGACGAATCCCCTGTACAGTCCTGATCTCGTTTCAACAGGTTGGGACTATTCTAGGAGTCCCTGGGAGGACGGGGTTTCAGATGTGAATTGGACAGGCAGTCTGAACTTGTCTCCTAGTGCAACGATGGGATAAGTGTGTTCGTGTAGCAGAGGATTATATAGAGAAATAAAGGGAGTTTTTAACTCTCGTAACTGTGCTGCACGATCAAAGGTCCCGCTTTGACTTGAACGCTCTCCAGAGTTACAGAGGCTTTTGTTTTTAGGGTGAAATGCCACTTTAAGCAGCATCAAAGCTCCCTCAATGTAAAATACAATACCCTGGTGAATTGGGGTGTGTGTGTGTGTGTGTGTGTGTGTGTGTGTGTGTGTGTGTGTGTGTGTGTGTGTGTGTGTGAGGGAGTCTTTTTAACACTCCGCTCCATCTGCACTCTGCTAAGGCACTAAAAGTAATGTATAATCTACACAGTTTCCTAAGAACATTGTTTTTTTTATGTCTTGACACCCTGTAAACAGACTCTCGCTGCAGGTTATGAATGAATGTTGGACACTTTGTCTCTGCAGGCCATGTCCTCCGGCGTGGTGCAGGTGTACGCGGCCGATGGGAACTCGTCCTGGGCGAAGCGATGCTGCGGTGTGGCCTGCCTGGTGAAGGACAACCCTCAGAGATCCTACTTCATCAGGGTCCTGGATATCAAAGTGAGTCGGTCACAGTGCACGCTGATATTTTCGATACCGAATGGAGTTACTTATTGTACGTCCTTCTCCTTATTTGCTCATTACCCTTTGAAATACGAGACAGTGATTGACATGTAGCGCATCACGCAGGCATGTGCTTCTTCTCCAAGCGCACAGTTGTATAGGATGCCTCTGTTTGCTCGAGCATTAGCATTACCATTGACGTGAACTAAGAGGCGCAGACCTGTTCTGTGTCGACTCGGTGTGTTCGGGTCGGAGTGGAACACGGAGCCCTGATTGACCTCGGATCCACCGAAAACCTTTGGGATGACCATGCGCAAGCATGTCTTCAGTGTTGGGTTCAGATGTCCACAAACGTAGCGTAGAAATTTTTCTATCACCATGTGATCAGTCACGTTACTGCATAATCTCCTCTGAATTATTCTCATTGTGAGATTAAATCTCATCATACCATCAAGTAAGATTCCATGTGAATACACCAGACGTTAGAATACACCAGTCGTGCAGCTGTGGTTGAAATCCCTTGGGAGCCAGAGCTGGGCGTCAGCTTTGCAGCCTTGGCGTTAACCGTCGTATGATGCGACGTCACCGTCTTTGGCACAGCGCCCACAACTGGCAGATTTAGTGTCGTACTTGGCCCAATCCTTCTAGCTCGTACCGCACACTATTCCCAAACTCCTATGACTGGTCCAGGAGTGAGCAACCCCGGTCCTCGAGATCCAGATAATCGTCAGGGAGAGTTTGGAAACGTGCAGGGCTGAAGCTCTCGAGGAGACGGATTGGCCACTCCTGGACTATTACGGTACTACTCCACTCCCTGGATGAACTACGACCTGCCATCACACGGCGACACGTGTATTATGAGTAACCAGCGGGTTCGGCTAGGTTTGGGTGAAACTGATTATATATTACAGATGGGAGAAAAAAATCTATTCAGTGATGTATCGTGATTCTTTAGAGGGCAAGTCACGTATCGCCACGCCGACTCCAAAATCGATTATTTATTTTATTATTTATGTATTAATTTAAATATGTTTGCATGTGAGATGGTGAAATGTTGCAGGTCCTCTAAAATGCTACAGGTGGTGAACTCTAAACTATTCACACACTGACAGGCAGCACTGCGTGCAGGGTGGTAGGAGTGAATTACAGTGGAACCTTGGATTAGGTACATAATTCGTATTCCAAAACACTCGTAAACCAATTAGAATCTTCCCATAAGAAATAATGAAAACTCCAATTATTCGTTCTACAGCCCAAAACAATAAATACAGTAAAATAATTAATACAATATATAAAGTAAAAATAAAACAAATTAACTTGCACAGAAAAAAAAGTAAAAATAAATCTCGACAGAGAAGTGTTTCCGTTTGTGCGCGCAGGCATCGTGTATTTTTGTGTGTGTGTAAGAGACGAGCCAGTCAGAGACGAGCACTAAGGCCCAGCAGGGGAGACGATTACCCACAATTCCCGCAGCGCAAGAGAGCGAAAAATCATTGGCTCAGTTGTGATCACTTCCCGCTCGGTGTCAAAATAAGAGTCGCATGCGTGATGCATGATACTCGGCGCTCGTAAACTAATACTCACTCGGTTTCCAATTAAAAATGTATTAAAAATCTTTGCTCGGTTTGCGGAACACTCGTAAACCACGTTACTCGCAATCCGAGGTTCCACTGCATATGCCAAGCTTGTTCATAATAATAATAAGATCTAAAAAGAAATGAATATTGAATTTTGGATATTTATGGAATTGCGTTCGCAGTTCCTTATAGAATCGCAATACAAATTAAATGGCCGTGATAATATTAAGTAATTAACGATTTATTTATTTCTCGTGATTGTGATTTTCCCATTTTCAGGGAAATTCGATTTTGTTACAGTTGTAAACAAACGTAGCAAATAATTAGCTTCTCCTGTACACTATGCTGTGCTGCCAGACAGTGTGTGAATAGTTTTGACTCTCACCCCCTGTAGGATCATCCAGGAACTGCCACCTCAAATGCAAACATGTATTAACTAAAAATAAACTTCTAAAACATCCGATAAATATGAAAAAAAAAAAAAAAAACATAAAAAAATATACATATAAAAAATAACATAAATCATAACATGAAGATTCAGAACTGAACCATTTCACCTCGCGGGTGTGTAGTCTGGTTATATATTACTATTATGATTAATGATTTCTTCCCCGTCTCTACCAGTAGTACTGTTTCAGGGGTAATATTACTAACTTCGCACGGGTTGTGCCGACTCAGCAGAGTAACCCAGCTCTTGTTTGTGTACAGTTGCTCTGGTAGCTGCATGTTAGTTGAGATTTCTATTGTTTGTCTTTAGGACATGTGACGCTGCCATAATAGACTCTTGTGTGACACGCAGCCCGAGTCAGATTCTCTCCAGTGGTGTAGTCATGTTAGGCTTTTGTTCTGGGGTTAAATAAAGAAACCGGAATCTTGAGTACACCTAGAGTAGTAGAATGGGTATGCCTTCTCTCTAATGCACATCATGCAGCTCTGGAATTAGATTCTGTGCTGTCTGGGAGGGAATTCCGGAGACGAGGGACGGTGTGGGTAAAGGCTCTAGAGCACATGGTGGTCAAATGGACTGGCGGTGTAAAGAGGATCGGTTCTTCTTTACACCCCCAGCCCGTTTGACCACCAATTGCTCCGGAGCCTTTAGTGCCTCTAGGTCAGGGGTGGCCAAGTTCGGTCCTGGAGAGCCGCAATCCTGCAGAGTTCAGCTCCAGCCCGGAAAAAAAAAAACTCTCCTGCCAGTAGCCTTAGTAGTCCTCAAGACCTTGATTAGCTTGTTCAGCTGTGTTTGATTAGGGTTGGAGCTGAACTCTGCAGGATTGTGGGTCTCTAGGGCCGAACTTGGCCACCCCTGAGCTAGGTGGTCAGGAAGAGTGAAGAGTGTGAGAGAGGGTGTGCTGAAACGGGAATAAGGGACAGAGAGAGGATGGAGTGGGCTTGTGTTTAGATGGACCGCCTTTGTTGTTGGATGGACTGGGCTTGCTTTCGGATGGAGTGGGTTCCTCCAGGTACTCCAGTTTCCTCCCAGAGTCTAAAGACGTGCAGATTCGGCTAATTGGCGCTCCCAAATGGCTCTTAGTGTGTGAATGATGACTGTGAATGTGTGCACTATCTTGTATTGGCACTCCATCCAGGGTGTACCCCGCCTTGTGCTGTCAGTCCACTGATATGGGCTCCAGGCCCCGTGCCACCCTGTATAAAGGATATAAACGATGAGTGAGTGAGCATCGGGACGTTACACACTCCCAGTTAAGAGACTAAACCTTTTCTCCTCATGAGTGTAGACCGGAAGTCAACCACCTGCCTCGCTCACACACTAGAATCAGGGCAATAACGCGGTTAATTACCCCACACGGTGCCATGAAAAATGCAAACGAGTGATAGAAACCCGATGTTATCATTGGAAATCAGATCCGTGGTCGCTGTAACAGGGGTACAAAGTGCAATTCCACCACCAGCACTATGAGCCCAAGCCGCCATCGACATCACATCCAAGCAGCGTGATTGCTCTGAGCCGTTACAGAAACCAAAACTGAACGAGTGGCATCTTTGTTCAGAAGGCCGGTGGAGGAGTTTTTGTCCTGTTCTACATTTCAAAGAGCTCTCTCTAGACGCTTTCTTTTTGGATGCTAAAGTTGTGCAACCACAGGATTGGTTCATGGCGGTCGATCTGAATGAGGTTTATTTGCAGTCCCTGTCGTGCCAGAACGCTGCCGGCTTTTAAGTGCTTTTCATCCGCAGAGGTGCATTCCAATCCCACGGTCCTGCACTTCTGACCTCTCCTTACACCATGACCGCTACCGCTTCTGATACGGACGATCGACTTTCTCCGTCGCTCCCGCCGGCTGGTTTGGACGGGAGGGGTGAAACGGAATGCCGGTTATGTAGAAAGCTGCTGTTCTGTGTCAGGGTTCCTCGTCATTAGGACAGGTGCCGGCTCAGTTACGTTTCAGGTGAAAGTGACTGTTCTGTGTCACACACCGCCGCCCGACTTCGTGGAATGTGTGCTCGGCTAACGCCAACATGCCTCGCTAGAATTTACTAGATGTTCCAGTTTCACTCTTTCACTTCTGCTCACTCAGAAACAGTGTTTTTATTCATCACAGACCTGATGCAGATTTTAAGTCTTGCTTCATTCACATAATATAATATAATGTTTTGGCATTTAATGATTGCTGTCTTAGACTCAGGACAAGGCCTGCGGTTACATATTATACTGTGGCTTCTTTTACTTAAACATGCATAACTCTCTTTTATAATCTTGATCATTTTAGCCTGGTATATTAATAAGTACCCAGAAATATCACTTATCATACACGAGCTGTGTGTAGACTTGAGCTAACAGCGAGGTGTCACGATGATCCTTCCATAGATGCACGCAGATCATAACATGCTTATTACATTTTAACCTATTAACTGTAACTTTGCCTTTTTTAGGATTGCAGGCTAAAGCTGTTTGAGGTTTTACATTATTTTCAGACATTTGAATAATAATAAGGGACTTCAGAGCTGTCGGATAAATCTGCAAAAGTTTTGTGATTTTTTTTTTTTGTGTGCGTACTTTGAAAATCTTAACACGAGGTGTTCAAGTCAAACCGAGACTTTTTTTGTTTGTTTGTTTTATTTAAAAAAAACTTTTTTTTATAAGATTTTCTTTCTTTTTTTCTTTCTTTTTTTTTTCTTTTCCTAATTTAATCATAGACAATTCCTTGATGTCATTA
>QNUK01000484.1:390000-485000 GCA_013621035.1 Clarias magur | reverse complement strand
ATCTGACCTGTAAAAATTGTTTGCTTAAATAGTTTTTTGATGAACGCTTTAAAAAAGAAGCAAAAAACCTGTAGTGTCCGTAACCGTGTCACATTCATATCGCAATATGTGGACAATTTAACATTTTCGAATAACACACTCTTCCAGGTCTTTTCATGTGAAACTTAAACTGGCCAAGTTTCATCTGAATGACCGTTACGACCGTTGGAAGATTTGAATTCAAAAAAGTAACAGACACTGCAGACATCAAAGGCCATGAAACTGTATTTTGCAAACGTGTTTCGTTTTATATGATAAATGTATAAATAGGTATATTTACAAAAAAAAAATTCAACATTAAATGTTATGAAAATGTAAATGTTTACTACTTTATTTTCCTTCTGCTTTAATATTTGCGTGTTTGTTACTGTACTGTATGTGATCCCTTTTCTCTCCATGTAACTCTGTGTTTATATCCGTCACTACATGTGGCTGCGTCTCGGTCTCTATTTCATGTCTCCATCTGAACACAGAGGTCCTGGGTATTTGTTGTTATCAGCATGTCTGTATTTTCCATCGTCCCCCCCCCCATCCCCCACCCGTCACACCGCACGCTCCTTGTTCCCTCGGCCCGTCTTCCCGTCTCGCCGCTCTTCACACTCGTCGCCTTTGAAGACGATCGTTACTTTGAAGTCTTCGCCGCCGCGTGGAGTCGTACCGAGACGTCTGCTTTCGATTACCTTTGCTTACTGCTCTTTCCTTCCTAAACCGCTTCCTTAGTGCGTTTCTTCTGCCGACTCGCCAGGTCGCGCCGGCGGCCAGGCGGTCCACATGAGGCCTCACTAACAGCTGCTCGCGATTGGATTTTCAGTCTGTAAAAGCGTGTCTTCAGTTTACTGCCTCAACCTTTTTCTCTCTCGGTCTCCCTCTGTCTCAGTACATGATGCTCTTTATAGTATGATAACACATCATTTTATCGACTATATTAACGCTGATCTTACTTCTGTCTTCCAGAAAAAAGATCAGAGCCAGCGAAAGGTAGGTTGAATTTTATCCCTTGCACTAATACGTTCTCCTCTAGCAGATCAAGCGCACTCTTTGAAGTACACTAGCTTCCTCCTCATAAAACTCCCTGCTGTTGCTGAAGTGTGTGTGTGTGTGTTGTAGCCGTGTGCATCCTCCCAGCCTGGATCCATCACGCTGGAAATGAGCACTTACAGCTTTTCTTTTAGATTTCCGCTTGGCAACAGAGTTTAAAACGCCTTGTTTGTTGAGAAATCTGCGGAAACTTGTTCTCCAGGTGTTGTGCAGAGAAAGTGCCGATTCAGCACATCAGAAAACCTTTTTTTTTTTTTTTTAAGCCAAGTTACTCATAGAGCAGCTTGAATCAACATTAATCGATGCTTTATTTATTTATTTTTGTTTCGCGCAGCGCCTTCGTCAGTCATAACATGCGCAGCGGGTACGATGGTAATGTTAGCATAAAGCGTTGCCCATGTGCTCCGGTATGATGTTGTCTTCCCACAAACCCGCCGTTTGACATGACCCTGTGTCCGGCTTGAACAGACCTACAGCTTCCATTTATTTATTTTTTTATTTTTTTATTTATTTGTTGTATGTGTCGGACCATCAGTCTCTCAACCACATGGAGCTTAACAGCAGTGAATAGGTTCTATTGTCCAATAGATTCATTTACATTTATGGCATTTGGCAGTCTCTCCCATCCAGAGCGACATTAGACTAGGTCCGTCTGGAAAAAGTCCATCCGGACATCGATGTAACCTGGCAGCCAAGGACGGTGGACCGGAATGCGCGTGCATGAACAATACGACTTCACTGTACTGGATGGCGTTGAGTGAGTGTGTGCACTGTATGGCCGTCACATTCAAAATGAATATGCATCAAAAAAAAAATTTTTAAGCTTGAACATTCCACCATGGAAACAATTCAGAGGATTCAGAACGATTTCGTGGACGATTCGTTGAGTGCTGCTCAAGTATCTTCATCGGTAGATGTGATGTCTGTATATTTCATATCGCATGGCTGGAACAGATCCTGTTATGGAGATGCTTTGCATGAGCAGGATCTGGGGACAAGCTTGAGGTTTGACTTATGGAGCAAATGCGTGGCACTCCTTGAAGAAAACTTGTTCCCGTCTGCTGCAAGAGATTGAGGATCACCTTGGAAAAAGGACAAAGACCTGAATAATATAGTCGAAGCTTAACTGTTGTGGTTCAAAATGAAGAATGTGAACATTGTAGAATAGATGAATCAAAGCCCAGACCTTGAATCTGTAGAAGTGTAGAATCCATTCAGACAGAGTAGAAGGAGAACGGGCATCATACACCAATCTGGCATAATATTAAAGCCCAAGACATTGCGTGGGTTCCGTCTGTGCTCCGGCGCGGCTCTGGTCCATTGGGACATGACTAAACAAGACCTCCCGGGGTGCTGTGGTGTTTGGTGCCTCCGTAGATTGGACTTGTTTGTCCAGCACCTCATGGATCTCATGGATGTTCAGTTGGACTGAGATCTGCGGAGTCTGGAGCACGGGCCGGTGGGCCGAGCCTTGAACTCTGCCTGTGAGTCCTATATACCAGGCTGTGGTGCATTCAGTGCCCGGATACTTCTCTCTGTTCACTTCTCGCAGTAATTCGTGCTGCATTTGCTGTTGTGTTGGATCAGGCCAGAAGGTTGGCCTTTGCTCCACACAGACTTCGCTGGGGCTTGGGATGCCATCATCCTGCCGCCAGTTGTGTCAGTGGTATGCGATTGATAATCAAGGTTATAGAGGTCATCTGGTGGTGCTTTTAGTCTTATGGCTGATTGGTGTAATTGCTATTTAAATATTTCAAATTTTAGATCGAGTGACTAATAGGAGAAAATGAATGGTGTTCAATTTCTTCTTTTTTTTTAATTATAATTGTCTTCATTATTATTCTACAGAATGAGACGGTTCTCTCAGAGAGGCTTTGTACAGACGTTACAGGGATATTATGGCAAAAAAAAAAATGCATATGCAGTCTCGGGTACATTTTGTTCAGTTACATAAACAAATTGCTGGCTCATTTTTCTACGCATCTTTAAGCACTTCTAAGACTTTTTTTTTTTTTTTTTTTGCAAGTAATCTTGCATTCCTGACAGCCCGCATTCTTTAACTTCCAAGCCTCCGAAAGATCATTGTTGCATAACGGGTTTAGTTTGTTAATGACATACTAACATTTTTCTGTAACATGTCGTTTGACCGTTTTAACATCTTGGTTGGCAAAGTAAAGGTCAGAAATGTAAAATGTATTAAAACTGATCATTGACCCGATGTCAATGAAGAAACAATTAAGACAGGACTAATTGGCCAATTCCATGCAGAGGTCTAGCTGACCCTGGGAGAGAAGCAGTAGCATGGGGAAGCTACTAAGGAAATAAAGATGAAGTGACCAAAAGGAATATCAGCCATAAGAGTGTTTTAATAATTTCATAGTTTTTTTTTTTAATATAAATAAAAATAAAAATTTATATATAATGTTAATTCTATTCCCTTTATATAGTTTCTGTAGGACTGATTGAGACACGTCACATCATGATGATAATAGTAATGTAAAAAGATCACATCCATTATTCCTAAATCATTTATTTAAAAAAAAATTATACATTAAAAAAAAAAAAAACATTTTAAAATATATAATTTGTGTTTGTGAATCTCTTTCATGGTTCAAGTGTAACTCTTTGTGCAAGCGCTCTTTAAAGTTCACCGTGATTGTAGTAAAGCTGTACTCTCTCATACAGGTTGTCTGTTTAATGTCACATCCATAACACTGATATGCGATGATAGGGTTTTGAGGATTTGTTTGTTTTTATCTGAAGAGAATTATGCAAATTATTTCACTGATATTCATCTTGTTCATGCACTGAAGCTTTTAGTCCACAAATATGAGTCTGAAATAAATACCTACATAATTTATTTATTTATTTATTTTTAAATATATTGATAACTTACTATACATATATGGTGCAGCTTGGAAAAATAGAACAAAGTAAAATATAAATTTATCTTAGATCATTTTTAATTACAAATATTGAACTTTTATAGATTCATTACATATTGCATGAAAAAATGATAATCCCCTTTTTAATTTTTCCCTGTGATTATGGGTTGGGGGGGGTGGGGGGGGGGGCGTTGGTGTATAGAGTCTGTTCACATGCGATCCAGCACATCTGGTGACTGACACTCCCACGCTGGAAATAAATCTGTCATTACTGTAGCAGTTACTTACAGGGTCGGGTTGCCAGTTAGACACCCAATTGTATCTGAGCACTTGGGTTAGGGTTAGGGTGGACCTGATCATCTGTCCAACACCTTAGACAATGTGGTCCCCGAGCCACCCCAGCCCCAATTATGGATTAGAGCTCATGGAAATCTACAAAGATCCAGTGTCCTTGAACCGCCTTCAGAACTGCCTCAACTCTTCATGGCATAGAATCAACAAGGTGCTGGAGACATTCCAGAGAGATTTTGGCCCGTATATTTTGGACCTGATAACATCAGACGGTTGCTGCAGATGTGTGCGCTGCACGTCTGCAATCTCCCATTCCACCGCATCCCACAGCCGCTCTATTAGATTGGGATCTGGTGACTGTGGAGTACAGTGACCTCATTGTCATGTTCAAGTAAGCAGTTCGAGACGATTTCAGCTTTGTCACATGGCGCATTATCCTGCTGGATGTAGCCCACAGACAATGTGGTCATAAAGGCATGGACACGGTCAGCAATGATACTCAAGTACTGAGGGGCCCAAAGTGTGCCAAGAAAAGCTCTCCCATGCCAGTACACCAGCAGCAGCAGCAGCCTGAACCCTTGATATGAGTCAGACGGGTCCATGCTTTCATGTTGTTTATGCCACGTTCTGACCTTACTATCTGCTTGAAGCAACACAAAAGAGACTCATCAGACCAGGCAACATTTTTCTTCTATTGTCCAGTTTCGATGAGCCCATGTGAAGCCCCTTGTAGCCTCGGGTTCCTGCTGTTAGCTGGCTGGAGCCGCACCCGGTGAGGTCTCCTGCTTCTGTAGCCCATCTGCTACAAGGTTTGGTGCGTGGTGTGTTCAGAGACGGTCTTTAGCATACGATGGTTGTAGCGAGATCTAATTTGAGTTACTTGAACCAGTCGGGCAATTTTCTTCTGACCTCTGGCATCAGGAAGGCACTTTCACCCAGAGAACTGCCCTCACTGGGTATCGTTTCTTATTTGGATATTGTTTCTCGGTTCGAACTTCGCACATGGTCTTGAGCAGGTCTGCATGCGTATATCCACAAAGTCGATGCCATGTGATTGGCTGATTAGGTATTTGCATTAACAAGCGGTTGAACAGGTGTACCAGTTCTAATGAAGTGGCCAGTGTGTGTGTGTGTGTGTGTGTGTGTATGTAGTGTATACTGTAGGCTAGTACAAATTACAGAGTACACGTGTAATTTCCTAACGGAAGGTGGCCGTTTAAAGGAACGTGTTGTTATCCACAGAACCTGTGCTGCCGATGGCAACGGTGGACATCAGGAACCCTGAGATCAACAACGTCAGATACAACAACAACAACTTCCAAGTCAACAACAACCTCCAGAGCAACTTCAGGAAAGACAAGAACAAAGCCAAAAACAAAAAGAAGAAAATCACAAAGTCGGAAATCGGCACCCCGAGCAACTTCCGGTGAGTCTTGGGCTGCTCGCAGATGTTCTGAGATGTGCATGTGGGCAAACTACAGACGTTCCTCTGATAATAGATTATTAGGTCCTCTGTTCTGCCAGATGTTTGGTGGATGTGTGCCAAATGATGTTGGATGCCCAACAGTGTAACAGTTTGATCATTGCAGATCTTTTCCGCTCTCTCCTTGCAGGCATGTTGGACATGTAGGCTGGGATCCCAACACGGGATTTGATGTAAGTACATGATTAATGTAGTGTAAGCAGGTATGAATCCTACAGTAGGTTCTTTCTTGAATCCCTTGTTATCAGGATTATAGGATTATATTATATACTTTCTCTAGGTGCTTAAATGAGATGTGAAGATCCAGGATCGCACGTAAAATAATCTGATGTTAGCTATGTGAAGGAGATGAGTGCTGTGGTCTACATTTTTGTGTACGTTTGTATTTGCATACTGAATTGAATCAGTCGGATAAAATGCCAGTTATTAGAGTAGAAGTGTTTAAACTCCAGTCACTCGGGTTCCTCCAGGAGGTCTGAGACACTTCATCGCCCGGCGCTATGCAAAACTCTCTCGGCCACATTTGACAAGCAAAACACTTCTCCAGCGCGTCGCATCATGACGCAGGCTCGGCCGCATTCGGAGTTAAACCCATGCAAAACTGCAACTCCTGACGCAGCAGCGATGTTTTTCAAAGTGAGAGAAGAACTCCGGGAAGTCGTGGTCAAGTACAATGAGCCGATTTTGCATAATGATGTGTGTTGAAGCGATCTGATTTGATGATGCTTGAGCCCGCCAGACGATCATGTCCAGCTTATTACATCCCCGAGAGCTGATATGAACCCTGTGAGGACAGTAAGGCGGATTAAAATTTAGAGTTGTTTATTTGTTTTTTTTATTCAGACTCCATTCATACTTCAAAACTTACAACCGTTAAAGCGTCTAAAATGGAAAAATCAACATACAAACCACTTCAATCTTTGTGAGCACATTGATTTTAATTTTTTTTTTTTTCATCTTTTCATTTTGTTTGGTTGGTGCAATACCGCCACCTATTGGACCAGTGAAGAAAAATCATCACTTTGTATTTAACGATACGTCAAATCCTGTCCGAAATAGAGCTGCTTGAGGAGTTGACAGGATATGATATTTTTGACAGTTTTCACTCACAAGTCCTGCAGTATGGGCTTTTAGTACCCGCCAGTATATTAGTCCTAGAAGTAGGAAAATATCAGAGAATATACTTTTATTTCCATATATCCAGGAATTATTTGGTGAAAAGACTTCATATTCCTGATATTACTCAGTACAGTGCAAAAGTCTTGAACCCCTCTTTTCTTCTTATTTAATAATATTTAAATGTAAAAAAAAAAATGGGAACAGTTTAAAAACTCCCTGTTTATGTACCAACCTCAGCAGTGACCTCGTTTCCCCTCTCGTCTGTTCCAACCACTCGGCATCAGCAGTATACTGATCACCGCCTGATCATCTCTCATCATCTGCTCCTGTTTCTCACTGGCTCAGGATTTAAGTTGGATGGTTTTGGTCATTCTTAAATGATTCATAGGTCACTGTGTGGCTTAACAATCTCAAAATATTACCCTGACTGAAAATGAGAGATAAGAAATTGCATCAAATAAGAAAGAAAAAAAAAAAAGAAGAAAGTCTGTTAGGAAGTCTGGAGAACTATGGAAGCAATATACAATATGAAGAAATGAGAATGGGGGGGGGGGGCAATACTTTTGCACAACACTGTATAATAAATACTGTATAATCTTCTCGTATATTCTGCAGCTTAATAATCTAGACCCGGATCTGAAGAGCCTGTTTGACACGTGTGGGATTTCTGAAGCGCAGCTGAAGGACAAGGAGACGTCCAAGGCTATCTATGATTTTATCGAGAAACAAGGAGGCGTGGAGGCTGTGAAGAGCGAGTTCCGGAGACAGGGTAATTACTTCTATATGGCACCGTGCTGTCCTCAGTGATTGTTAGTTCTTCTGTATCTTTACGCTGTTAGATGTGAAGGAGTCTAATCATTTTCTTTTTCCCTCTCTCTCTCCTTCACACTCCAGCCCCGCCCCCTCCCCCTCCTCCCTCTCGGGGTGGTCCACCCTCTGTCCCTGGCTCGGGCGCTCCTCCTCCTCCTCCACCCCCGTCCCGTGCACGAGGAGCTCCGCCTCCTCCGCCTCCCTTCAGGGCTCCTGCGTCTGCTCCTCCTCCTCCACCACCTCCTCCTTCCAGACCAGGCATTGGAGTTCCACCTCCTCCTCTTCCAAACCGAGGTCCCCGTCCGCCTCCTCCTATGCCTGCCTCCATGGCTCCACAGGCCCCACCTCCTCCACCTCCCCCTGCATTCGCAGGAGGAGCAGGTCCACCTCCGCCTCCTCCACCGCCACCCCCAGGCCCACCTCCACCCCCGGGACCACCGCCGCTCAACTCTGCTCTCCCAGGATCGGGTTCAGAGGGAAGGTCCGCGCTACTGGACCAGATCAGAGAGGGGGCGGCGCTGAAGAGAGTCGAACCAGGGAGCAAGACGGTAACGGATAGCGGTGGCGGCGGCGGCGGCCGAGGAGCACTTTTAGACCAAATTCGACAGGGAATCCAACTCAAAACAGTGAGTTCATCTCTAATGTGCCTAAAAACACATTCATTTCTACATCATGAATGTTTTAATTAATATTACAGAGAGCTTTTTTGATATTGTGTTCTCTATATAGTTATTATTTTCTTTATAATCTTAGTTAAGATGCCCCATGCCGTGTACATGTATATAACACTAGTGGGTACTCTGGTTTCCTCCCACATTCCTAAGACATGCAGATTAGGCTAATTGGCATTCCCAAACTGCCTGTTGTGTATGAAGCGAGTGTGAATGTTGACTACCAACAGTCCTACCACCGTCATAAAATGGGAATAAATACAATGGTCACCCTTGACCTCCACGGTCGCTAGTTTGACTACAGAGTTTCCTAGACGGAGGGATCTAGCCGTCTGTCTAGCCGTCTGTGTACACATGGTGTATGTATATGATTTTTCCTCATGCAATCTATTCAAATGTTTTTTTTTTTTTTTTTTTTTTTTCCTAAAAAGCAATGTTCTGCCAGAAAAACTGTGATCGTATACGGATTTATCCCGTTTAACTGTGAGCACTCCTAAATTAGTTATTTTGTTAATTACAGTGATGATAATGACCACTTTTATTACCATTGTTATTATTATCCGTATTAGTAGTAAAGAGAAGTTTCTTGCTCTATTTTGCCCCCTAGTGGATTTTATGATGTATTAAATTCAGCATGCTTTAGAACAGAATCACTCGTGCTCTGCTGTCTGACTGATGATTTCTGACTGTCGTGCTTTTCTAGGTAACAGATGGTCCGGGTCCAGAGCCGACCCCGGCACCTGGCACCCCCTCAGCAGGGATTGTGGGAGCGCTGATGGAGGTGATGCAGAAGAGGAGCAAAGCCATCCACTCTTCAGGTGTGTACTGCTCGCGTCTCATCCAGCACGCCTCATCACACACACACACACACACACACACACACGTAACTTGTGACGTGTACAGTATGTTGTCTGGTGTGTGTGGCATGTGTTTCTGTCCCAGTCAGGAATACATGTTTCCATTTGGATGGGAAACTCTGACAGCTTTGACCTTGTGTGGATAAACAAGCATCTATCAGGGCTGCTATTGGGGAGGTCAATATTAATTAATGCATTAAGTCATGTGATTAATCTAGAAATTTGCTAAGGCTCTAAGTTGTTGATTGTTGGATCTGAGGATCCGGGTTCGAGTCCCACTGTAGTCGAGTGCCACACCCCAGACAATCCAATCAGTGCATGCAGTGCCGGTCTCATTCCAGAGATTTTGATTTAGCATTTGATATCATAAAACTGCATTATCTGGTTCCTCTAACCAGTTTGTCATGTGTTTCTTTATTTCCAACATGGCATATTTATAATACAGGTAAATCCGAGTATTTTAGACATGTGATTAATTACAGACTGTTACTGTGATTTTACATTTTTAATCGAATGCTATGTACGGTTGTTACAGCCAGCGTTTATTATTATTATAGCACGAACATTTCTTTGTTCTCTCCTCACAGATGATGAAGATGAGGAGGACGAGGACGACTTTGATGATGAGGAAGAATGGGATGACTAAACTGCACTTTTTCTCGCTCCACCAGATGCCGGAAAGAAAACACTAAACCGTCTTCAGTCTCGAAGTCGTACCGCGTTATTACTTCAAACGGTTAACTCTGTTGCTTTTCCTGTTAATCCCTGTAATACCTCATTCCACCTGCAAAGGTTTATCATGGTTTATTCTTCTCGAGGTTGCTTTATCTTTTGTCCTTCACGTCCCTGATCACTGTGCAGTTTCCATCACGTTGTCTCGACTCGTCGGACGAACCAAATGGCCGGAGGCCACTTTTACTTTCACTAGAAACGGGAACACTATTTTCACTATTTTCACTATTTTTACTATTTTTCTCTATTTTCCGACGACATTTTTCTTTCCCTCACAGTTTCTAAATTCAGATTCTAGCGTGGTGTCGTTATTTTCGTAAACTCTTAAAGTTTGAATCCTATATTTTTACATACATTAAAGTCTAATTCTGCTATGTGAATAGAGAGAGAGAGAGAGAGAGAGAGTACTATCACAGAGATATGAAAAAGAAAAAAGAAGAACATTATCATGCTTTTATCATATCAGCCAGAGACCCGGAAATATTTTATTTCTGACGTTCTGAGAGTTGTTGGTTTATTTTAGTCAGCTCAGTGTTCATATATTTAAATAATAAAAATAATAATGATGATGGTGATGAATGTCAGTTCAGACGTAAAGCTTTCGTTCGCCGTGCCACTGAGAGAGATGCTGTGACGCTTTACTAATTCCTAATAGACATTCCAGTCATTGATCTGACAACAGGCTAAATGCATACAGTACTTTTTACTTTTTTTTTTTTTTTTGTCTAAGATTTATTTGTGTATCAGGAAACTTCAAAACATTGGAAATTGGAAGTGTTTTGAAAGATTGATGAAATTGTACAATCGAATAAATGTTCATATTTACACAGTGTCTCTGAGCACATATCTTGACCTCTGCACTATACACTGTATACATGTACAGCGCCACCATCAGTCCGGTGTCATGACAAGACGGTGGGCTCACTCACAATTTTTACTAAGAACACCACCATGAATAAAGAACGGTACAAAAACATCCTCAGAGAGCGACTTCTTCCAACCATCCAAGAACAGTCTGATGATGAACAGTGACTTTTCAAGCATGATGGAGCTCCTTGTCTTAAGGCATACAGTAAGTGATGACCAAGTGGCTCATGGAACAAAACATTGATATTTTGGGTTCATGGTCAGGAAAATCTCCAGATCTTAATCCTATTGGGAACTCGTGGCCAATCCTCAAGAGGCGGATGAACGGACAAAAATCTACAAATTCACCATTATTGACAAACTTGAAGTATTGATTATATAAGAATGGGCTGCGCCATCAGTCAGGGTGTGGCCTAGAAGTTGATTGACAGCTTGCCAGAGTGAATTGCAGAGGTCTTGAAAAAGATGGGTCAGTTGACTCATTTCATAAACCTAATGTAATTGGTAATAAAAGTCTTTGACATTTATGAAACGCTTGTAATTATACTTCTGTAGACCAGAGGACCATCTGACACAAAGATCTAAAAGCACTGACGCAGCAGACTTTGTGGAAATTAATCTTTGTGTCATTTTCAAAGCTTTTGACCACGGATGTACTTGGGGACATAATAAAGTACAGACACATTATATTAAATAAGTAGTTTCATTAGACAAGACTCTTTAAAAAAAATTTTTTTTGCTTTAATTTCACTCAATAATATAGCAAATATCTGTACTTGAACTACATTTTAGCATGCGCGTTATTATCCAAGGTTTTGAACTGGGAATTTCACCAGCTGCTGACTTGATTTGAATTATGTGATGTATTATGTATTATTGTCTTTCCTTCTTATTTTGGATGATTTAAAAAAAAATTTTTTATTTAACTCCACTACATCCTACAACAAATATCTGTACTTTCTACTTCACTCAATTTTTGCATGATGATCTGTTACTGTACGTACTGACTGCTGTTATTTTTTTTTTATATATATAATTTTGTATATTATTTTATTTGAGGTATCTACTTTTACTCAAGTACAGGATTTACTGTATGTCCTTTGCCCACCATTGGTATACAGAATATAATCTTAGGCAAGTTTTCAGCACAATCAGCACAAATTTTACTATGTTTTTGCAGCCAGTCAACCTATTGTGCTTCATGTACATTTGGTATGGAAGCAAATTAGCATCATAATTCTTTGAATTATATCAGCCTTTGAAAAATACATTTTGAAATTGAATCACTGTTCAATTGTTAATTTTGAAATTTAAATACTACTGAATTTGTTCAACTGAAATATTTGACTTTGAAAAGCAACATTTTCAACACTTCAACATTCAACACTTTGAATTTAAGTGCTCTGAAGGTCACACGAAATTTTCAACAATCCATTTCAAGCTGTGAAATTCAGATAGAAAAGTCAAGCGCAAATTCAATACAGGATAAGCAATCGAGCGAGAACGGAATCCGTTCGTCAGTCACGTGACGCGGGGAAGCGGCCGTCTTCGATATCGGCTCCCAGTGAGTCTCGCGACATGGCGGAGGGCAGCGGCTCGGTAAGTGCACCTGCAGTGTGTTACACTCATTATATATATTATCACATGTTTTAGTCATTTTACTGTGATAAAGGAATTTAGTCAAAGTTTAGTTAAAGTTGGGCTAGTGAGCACGAGACACAGACTGATGTTTGTTACACACGCGCGCGCGCGCGCGCACGAGGGAGAGATACAATATTCTAGAATAGAATTCTATTCTATTCTTATTGTATAGCGCTTTTAATTGTCATTGCCGCAAAGCAGCTTTACACAATCAAACAAGTTATGGAAGGTTGTATGAAATGTGACTGTGTATGAATCAAAATGATAAGATTGATAAGACTAATCGGGGTTTCCTCCGAACCCCTGCATCTTTCTGAACTGCTCGCTCACACACCATTGGGGGCTGCGTAACGCACTCAGAGGACAGCGCTATCCGCTCCTTCTGCTTGCGCTTGAGCTGTAGAACCGTGATTGATGTGAGAGTGGACATCCCACCCCACTGAGAGAGCTCAGCCAATCAGCTCTCTCCAGCCCCGCCAGCTGCGAAAAGCTACAGCATCACCCAGGAGTTGAACTAGCAATCTCCAGATGATGGGGCGAGCACTTTACCACTGCACCACTTGGGGGTGATGATCAGTCCAGATTAATCCATTTCTTGTGTGATGGATGCATCAAGTCACCATTTCAGTGGGAAGAAAATGAAGTCAGCTGAGACCCTGAGTGTACCGAGTGACCAGAGAATCACATCTATGGAGCATTTCCTCCCTAATGGCACGGCGTATATTCCAGGAATCAAACTGTGAACGGGTGGTTCTGAGGAATCATTTCCACATATGAACTTGACACCACAATGTGTGTTGTTCTGTAATCAAAGCTAAAGATGAATGAGATTTTAGATTGTGTGACATTTTTTTGTGTGTGTGGTTAAAGAGTGATAATGTGCTCAATTTCATCATCAATTAAAGGTGTTACAACATGTATTACTTCCATGTTGAAGGTCTCCGGCTGTTCCAAGTGCACATGACTCAGCTCATTGACAAGTCCTGAAATAGCTGCAGGGAAACAGTAAAAAGTTCAGTGCGGCTACTAGAGGATCAGGATCAGTCTGAACACCGCGTCCCTCTGCGATGATCCGATATCACATGCTGGAGCTCGGCCCAGACTTTAAGCTCTCTAACATCACTATAAGCTGATGTGAATAGATGACACAAGCACCAGTCATGGTGTATAATTATGTAGGGTACCTTAAGGTCATTGGATCATTTCTTTGGTATGTTTGTTGGTCCTAGAAAGCCTGTTAGAGGTCACTGTAAGTAAATGCTGGCAAAAAAAAAAAGAATAAAAACAGCCTAAATGAGGCTTTAACCATGACTTTTTTCTGTCTATAATACAATCAAATACATCTGTTACATTAAAAACAATCTGTTTTATTTTTCTAAAAAAAAAAAAAAAAAAAAAAAAAAATTTTTTTTTTTTTTAAATCACAATAGAAACATTCGATCTGCTTAAAAGTTGGATAAATATTTACCCACAATTGTATTAAGTTGTTTGGCAAAAATACTTTTTCTAAACAATGTTTAATTTTCCCCAAGAATTTTAGGCAAATATTCTGTTAGGTTTTACTGAGTTTGCTGAAGAATATAGGTAACTTTGTCACACTCGCTCCTTTTTTTTGTTGTTGTGCAAATCCCAGGAGCGTTCATTAGGTTTTTTGTTTCCATCTAAAAAAATAGTCTGTCTTGTACTATATTTTTCTTCTTTACAGCCAAGCAGATATTCTCCTGCAATGTTATTTATTTATTCATTTTTAAGTTATATATTGAAAATACCGAATGATTTTGTACATAATTCTGCATATAACAATATATGATGTCATATTTGCAGCATATATACAGTAAATGTGTTCGCAGCATCACCCTTTGCTGTTACAGGCGTTTAACAGGCAGATGGGATAAGAGATTGATATGATTATTCATCTATTAAATCTTCTGTTTGTTTTGACTGCTTGTTTGCTTTGATCTTTATCAGCGGTTCCAAAATGTCAACGCCTGCAGTCATATAAGTAAACCTGCAGCCGTTCAGACAAACTAGGGCGAAATACATAGCAAATTCTAAAACGTTTAATTCAGCAGAATGCAAAAGTGCTTCAGTTTTAATTCGGTGATAAAGTTCTTCTTTGACCTCGGAAGAGGAGCACAGCTGATCGATGAAGTTACCCCTGAAACACTGTGCTGCCTGTCACGAACACCTGTCGAATGGATTTAGACTCAGGGAACCTTTCCAAAACTCACAAACGCATGTGGACTGGATTAGGAGTTACTGGGACCTAACTACGCTTATTTTTAGCAGTCAGTTGGGGTATAATTTTAGGCCGGGAAGGTTAATCTCCTTTGGACCGTCGAACCAAAGCCCAAGCAATAAACAACATTCAGATCAATGTGCTGTGCGTTGTCGAGGTAAGTAAACCGACATATCGCAATTAACAGTAAAAGTTTATTTTCCACATCAAAGCAAATATTTACAATTATACAGAAATAAAACTGAGAAACAACTATAAGAATAAATGGACAGAGAAATATAAATTACATTCATGAAATATTGCTTGTGGTATAAAGACAGGCATTCATGCAAAACAAGTAGTGTCAAAAATATAAACCCAGAGTCATTTAGTCATTCCCATTTACAGTTTTATTTCCATTATCCAGTAATATTTTGATCTAATATTAATAATAACATTCCAGTGTGTTGAATATCTATGAATCAGACTTCCTTTTAGAAGCAAAAGTTATATACAGTGAGGATAAAAGAGGGTGAATCAAACCGACACACTAAAAAATTAGGCGTTCCAGACAACCTTCTTTAGAGCATTACGATACCAAAACATATTCATTCCACTTAAACTGCTTTCCATACATTTCCACACTAAAAAATATTCATCTGTCTCAGATCTTTTCTAAAACCTTCCTGCGTGAATGTTTAATGACCTTAACAGAAAGTTATGCATTTTAGAATTTCATTAATCATTCATCTTCTATAAGCGTTTTATGGTTCCTGAGTCTGTCCTGGGAATTCTGGTTGTGAGGCAGGAATAACCACTGGATGGGACGTTGATGGGAGTCACACACTCATTCATTCACACATCGGGACAATTGAGCCGAGCCAATTATGGTCATTGTATGTTCTTTAGGAGTTTAGAGAACCTAAAGGAATCCCAGGCAGATACTGGGAGAACATCTAAAACTCCAGTGAAGCACTGGTCAGATGTTATCTTAGCTCTGAATATGGTTGCTATCATATTTCTAACAGATTTGCACTATGTATGCAAATTCATATAGACATAGTGCGTATCTTGAAGACAATGTGTGGCAGTGGCCGTCTTTCTTGGATTGAAGTATAAGGCTGCCTTATCGAAGATAATGGGGAACTTCCACCTGTTTAAAAAAAAAAAAAAAGCACAGGTCATTGGTCATCCTTTTATTTTTCATCTGCATTCACAGTGTAGTTGAGTTCAAGAGAATGTATTCAGGCAAATTGCCTATATACTATTTATTAGTTAAAGCGTATTCATATTTATGTGTTGTTGCCCGTGTTAATGATTACAGGTCAATTTAAAAACAATAGGAAATACGAGTCTTGTTTATTTACTCTGGTCACATTGTTGCCCAGCACTGAGAGGTATTCGACTTATCAAGACAGTGTAAATGGACTCTATTTATAGTGACAGTGAGTGCTAAATGAGTGGTATTTCTAGGGGGTCAACATCCTGCCATCTCAGGATAACACTGATGTTTCATGACAGAGATAAACCAGTACAAGGATTATACTTTACATAGTTGAAGTTTTGTTTCCTGGGGATGGTCTAGAAGCATGGTCTAGCACAGGAGTGTCCAAATCCAGTCCTGGAGGGCCAGTGTCCAACACAGTTTGGTGATTCTTCTTCTCAAACACAGCTGATTTAACTAATCTGTTAATTACTAGATTCAGTGGGTGTGTTTAAGTGTTGGTGAATTACAAACTGTGCTGGTCACTGGCCCTTCAGGACTGGATTTGGACACCCCTGGTCTAGCAGATTGTTGACCATGTCAATGCAATGGGTTCTGGTGTCTCCTCTAGAAAGCACTCTGGAGGAAAGCACTACCTTACACCCCCATAAAGATTCATGTAATAAGTAAGTTTTTTTTTATTCTTTACATGTCCCAGCTTTTTGTTAGTAGACAGGGGTCAGAGCGCCGAGTGGAGCTGGGGCTTGAACCACTGACCTCCCCATCAGTAACTCAGAGCTCTAACACACTGAGCCACCACCACCCCCCTAGAACGGTAGCTGCCAATATGACAGGAATGATCAGGCACCTTTGGAATGTTTGTTTTTCATTTTTGTTCTTGTTAATAGCCTTTATTTTTTTTATTTACCGTTTCTCCTAGAAGATCATGTGTGGATGTTGTTTTTTATGTTCTAATAACCCTGACACTCACTCGTTTGAGAGACTTGATACTGCTTCCTCGGATGGCGGCCATGAGTTCGTCATGAGCCGACCTCATTGGCGTAGACGGTCTGGAACTGTCTCTGTCTGCGATGGGCCTCAGCGCATTTTTTAGCTCCTTGAGAATATTTTCTGTCTCGTTTTCCTTAGGTACCCCCTTCTTCACTTTTTTGGACTTGGACTTGCTTTTGCCTGGAACCTGCTGCTTCTTGGTGCTGCTTCCTTCCTGAAGCTTGATCACCTCTGCGATCATTCTGGTTGGACCTCTTTTCTCAGTGATGCTCTGGAGTTTGAGAGGAAGTGGAGGAGGTGGAGGAGGAGGTGGTGGTGGAGGTGGTGGAGGAGGTGGGGGAGGTGGTGGGAGACATGGTTGAGGATTCCTTTTGGCCATATCGTTACGTGGCAGCTTTGGAGAGGACCATGGAGAACTTCGAGGAGACCCGTATGGGGAAGAGGTTGGTGTGCACTTTTGTAGAGCACTTGTGCGTGGGTTAATAGGAGTCGAGGCGCCTCCTTGCTGCTGACGCAATTCCTGCATTCTCTTCTGCCTTTGAAAATCTTGATTGCGTGTCAGGATGCCAGTCATGCTCATTCGAGGGCCTGCGAGGTCAAACTGGTAGCCAAGCTTGAGCAGGGTGGTGTTCTCTCTCAACAGTTTCACCATCTCCATCTCCACTTGACCTCCACAGATATGGCGCTGGTTGTGGAAGCGTAGCTCTATCAGCGTGTTATTGCGTGTAAGCACTTGAACCATGGCTAGGATACCCTTTCCTGTGATGAAGTTGGACTCAACATTTAGTTTAGTAATGTGGCAGTTCTCCTTTAGCATTTTCGCAATTGCAAAAGCTACGGGATCATCAGCATGTGTGTTCGCCAAACTAAAAGATTGCACATGTGTGTTGGAGCGCAGGGCGTCTGCGAAACGGATCAAGTTTTCCTGGGAAATGTTATCAATATTGTTGAGATTGACTTCGGTGGTATCAGGGTCATCACAGAGGATCTTTTCCAAAGCCTCATCCAGGACGGTGGGGTTTCCTGACAACTGGTTCGACTCCTGTGGTGAATTTCTCCTGACAGGATCTTCTGGCTTGAGGCTCGACTGACCATTATGCATCTTTTGGAGAGGAACACATTTCTCCAGAGCGCTCTCATTGTTGAGATTATTTTCCTGACTTTTGACAATTTCTTTTTTTTCTTCTTCTTCTTTCTCCTCCTCCTCTTCATCATCCTCCTCCTCCTCTTCCTCCTCCTCTTCCTCATCTTCCTCCTCCTCCTCAGTAACTGGCTCTTCTAGTTCACCTTTCTCTTCATCATCATCATCATCATCATTTTCTTTCTCATTCTCAGCTTCTTTCTCCTCTTCTGATTCCTCACTGTCACTTTCTGTTATGTTTTGGTTTTCATTAATTTCACCAGCCTGTAATGTACAACAAAAGTGTTTATTGAATTTTCTTGTTGCGTCATGTCTAACTTCCTGGATAGGAATGTAGAAAAATGTAAAACTGTTTTAGATCATTTCAGTAAAAGATACATTTTAAAATAATATGATATAATATTTATTTTGGCAGAATAGCATTTAATATGAAACCCGCCCTTTTTAAACTAAGTTTATATAATTGTTCCTTTTTAGAGTTACTGACCTGAGCATTTGAAGACCCCATTCTTTCATTTTCAAGTAGCTGCTTTGTCTCTTTCTCCCAGTATTTTAGGAGAGCCTCTCGGCTAAATGTCCCTGTCGGGGTTTTAACTGTCTGGTTCCTCTGCCTTAGTCCGATAGGGACTTTATCATCTGGCTCAATATCGGACAGCTCCTTTTCCAGTTCCAGGAGCTCTTCGGCAGTCAGCGAGGCAAGCAGCTCATCCTCGTCCAGGTCCTCGTACTTGCTCAGCTCCCGGCGATATCCAAATTTACTCATGGTCTTCTAGAGTAAAAAACCACAGATTGTAGCATCAGCGATCACAGCCCTGAGGTAGACGAATGTCAGGACGTACTGCTGGAGCAGATGGAAGAGGTGTAGCCACTTGATCAGAGGGGTGCATAACAAAGCCCTGGTCTATGATGCTGTCGCTAATTTTGGAGTGGGGGAGTCAACCAGATAGACACGCAAAAAGAATGTGAGCTCAGTCAGTGGCTAAATGTACTGAGACCTTGTCAGCAGACCCATGCAGCATTGTTCATGCCCAAAATAAATCTAACTCTGTAATGGGGAAAGAGTGTACAAATAAACCCGGAGCCCTCGTGAGTTGTTCTTTCATGTTATGGTCAGCAAAAACCTGTCTGTAAATGGTTACGTGTATTTCTTCTTGACTTGCTCCCCAGTTTTATACATAACTTCCTCTTCCATTAACTACAGTACAGCACAAAGTGTGTGTATTAAAATGACATTCTGATTAATTGTTTAATGGATAAAACCTCCATAGATGTGATAACCTGGTTCAGGTCATGACTTCATTTAATGATAGATACTGTTGCTGAGCCTAGACCCGAGAAACTGAAACGACTCAATCATACAGTAACACTGACTCCAGGGGCTTGTACAGTGGCCACTATGCATGATGGGTGCATTGCTTCATGCTCCTTTCTTTTTAACCTAACGCACCCATCACTCTGGTAGAGGGTCAATCTGACCTCATCAGAACACATGACCTTGTTTCACTAACAACTGGCTTTTCCTACTGTATAAACAGAGATGTTCTCATCATATATACTGTATATACTGTATGTATGTTTCTTCATTATTTTTCTTCCAAAGGCAGACTTTCTTGTATTTTAAAGTAGTTTTGAGGAATAGTTCTCAAGGCTTCCTGGAGGACTTTTTTAGGCTCTCGCTTTCAGTCCAGTTCCTGTACCCAACAAGTTTCAGAGGATTATTTTTGTTAAGCCACACGGTGACCTATGAATCATTCAAGTACAAAAAAAAACAAGGCATGAACCAGTGAGAAACAGGTGCAGTTGATGACAGATGATCAGGCTGGTAATTAGTATACTGGTGATGCTGAATGCTGAGTGGTTGGAACAGATGAGAGGGGAAATGAGGCTGCTGCTGAGGTTGGTACATAAACAACGCATTTTTTTTATTGTATCTTTAGGCACTTTGCAGCAGGTGCGGGCTATATACAGTATATACAGTATATAAACCATTCAGCCTGAAAAGTAAGATATATATTACACGACGAACCTATTGTACACTCCTGGGTTTCCCTTAGAAATATAAAAAGAGAAAGAGTGACAAAGTTACCCGAAGAACTCATATTCTCCAGTACGCTCTATAAAAACTGACAGCTGTACATTGCTGCGCAGTACTGTAACTAAAACAACTGTCAGGTATTAAACTGCTGTCAGTTAAAAAAAAAAAAAACATTTCTACAGAAAAGAAACTTCTATAAAGTACACTTAATTTGATTAAAAACAACAGTCAATATTCGGTGTGAAAACTCTTTGCTTGAAAATAATCAGTAGTGTTTGATTGGTTGTTTTATAAGTGAAACAACTGGGAGGTTTTACTGAGTGTGCTGGAGAATATGGCAGATTATTTCTGGTAATTTTGTCTGTATATAAATAATACACTGTGTTTCCCTATAGTTACATGTATGGGTAAAATATAATTTTGAAATCTAGAGGGCATACATACAGTGCCTTGCAAAAGTATTCGTACCCCTTCAAGTTTTCCACATTTTGTCACATTGCAACCACAAACATAAATATATTTTATTTGGATTTTATGTGATTGATAAACACAAAGTGGCCAGTGATTGTGAAGTGGAAGGAAAATGATAAATGGGTTAAAAAAAAATTTTTTACAAATAAAAATCTGAAAAGTGAGGCATGCATTTGTATTCATGACCCCCATCCCCCTCAATACCCCCCAACACCTCCCAGTCCTAAATATCCCCCCATACCCAAATACCCCCCCCCCCCCAATACCCGCCAACACCGCCCCAGTCCCAAATACTCACCTCCATCCCCCAATACCCGCCAAAATCCCTTAACACCCCCCAGTCCCAAATACCCCCCCTCCCCCCAATACCCCTTAACACCCCCCAATCCCAAGTTCAGAGCTTTCAAAACATCATGAGAATAATCTAGTAGAAAAACAATAGTAGTGAAAAGTAGCTAAATCATATATCATACTATAATATACAACTCCAACTGATATACAGCAATACAAATTATATTTTTCCATACAAGTCATATTCCTTGTAGATCAGATAGTTCTTTAGTGCGGGAGGGAAGGACAGCACACTCATGAATCTGGGGCTGTTTAGTCTCCTCAGGTTTATCCTCTTCCTTATAACCAGCCTGCACAGGTGCTGGAGACTGCGTGTGTTTCCTAAACACACATATAAAAGAAACATGTATTCATTATATATTTACTGTATAATACTGTACAGTATAATATAACACATTACGCCAGGCTTACTGAGAATGCCACAGATTTCAGGCCACTCCTTTTGCATCTCTAGGATCTGTTGCAGTTTGGGGCAGATGGGAACGTGTTCGACGTAGTCCAGGAGAGTTCGTACAACTCCGCCTACCAGGTGCTTCAGCCAGGTCACGCTGACGAAATCACAAAACTAACAGACACACAAGTGTTGAGCTGAGTGTACTGGCTCAGCTTGAGTACGTTTAGAGGCTAGCTGCTAAGAACGATCTTAATGAACATGAAAGTGGGAATAATAACGGTATTACAGCTCTGGACAAGTTGGAAACGCACCAAGCACAGGGAGAACATGCAAACTCTATGCACACAGAGACGGGAATCGAACCCGGACCCTGGAGGTGCAAGGCGACAGTGCTAACCGCTACACCACCGTGCCGCTGGGACAAGTTCAACACATAAATATACTTAGCTGGAGCAGAACTTGATCTCACCGTCACTTTGTTGGAGGAGCTCCAGGCGTCACTGGCCGCTGTGTAGCTCTGTGTAGAAATGCAAAAGCTGTGCTCGCACTGAAAGCAGCTCTCAACACTATAGCCGTTGTTGAGTAATAAGCGCATCATCATTTCATCGTGCAGACAGTACTGTAGCGCTGTGGGGAACCCCGTGTCACAGACGGCTGCGAAGAAGCAGTTCACGTTCGCGCCGTGGGCCAGCAGCAGCCGCACGAGTTCATAGTGGCTGGCCCTGACCGCCACCAGGAGGCAGAACAGAGGGTCGAGGTTGGGGTTCGCACCGGCCTCCAGCAGCATTTCCGTACCCGTCACATCGTTGTTACACACGGCGAAATACAGCGGCGTCTTCCTCATGTCGCCGTAGTGGTCAGAAATGTGGTCACCCAGAAGACTGTTGACATCAAAGCCTTTTTCGATGAGTAAATTCAGGCAGGAAGCGTGACCTCCGTCTGCCGCCGAGTGCACCGGACTCATCCCAGACTGGCGTATCGCCCTCTTAGTTGTGATGGGGATCAATGTTTTCAGAGCCCTGTAGATTTCAATACATACAGTAGATGTTATGATTGAATGTTAAGCTAGGAACAAATTGAATTTGTGTACCATTCATTTCTAAAGAGTTTGCAATAATTTGGCAGGAAGGAAATCGTTCTTTAATTGTCGCTTCAGTTTGAGGAAATATTAATGGTTATATCCATATCCAGCAATAAATCTGTAGTTTGCTCTCGCTAATAGTGCATAACGAGGCAATACCATACTTGAAGTTGTGTTGTATTGCTGGATGTCGCACGGCCGTGATGCGATCGTAGCCAGTCTACTGTATATCCAGCAATACAGCACAATCTCCAGTGTGATATTACTTTTATACAACAGTTCAGGAAACACCATTTATTTCCAACAGATTAGGATTTATTCATTATTTACCCCGGCATTAAGTCACTAAAACGTAGCCTTCCGCGACTTGCGTGATTAACTAACCGTGACTGGCAGAGCTGGCGACTGACAGTTTCCACGAAGACCGGCCTGGCCTCGGCTGATGCAGACAGCTGTTTCCCTGAGGACTCGTGGCTGAAGTCGCTTGATAGTTCAGGACTGGAGTTTCCTACAGTCTACCTGAGCCTCCAATAACAAACTGGACTCCATATTAACTTAAACACTCCCAGTCCTTTAAGTCTCATCATTTTCACTTTATATTTCCACTTCTACATCAAAAATACCAGGTTCTGGAATTGAATCCCTAATAGCGCTAACTGCAGCTATTGTGTGATAATAGCTCAACCCCCCATTTAGCCCTCTCCCCCCATCCCCCCCCCCCCAAAAAAACCCTCTTCCCAGTTGTGTTAGACTAATCGCACTTAGTCATTGACCTAGTTAACCCAGTGTAAGTATCTATCCAGTAATGTAAACTTTAAAGCACTTTTTGTAAGTCGCTCTGGATAAGAGCGTCTGCCAAATGCCTAAATGTAAAAGTAAGGGATGCAATCACTGGTCCCACACACCAAGTAGTGCACAGGCTAAAGAGAGATTCGGAATTCTTTTCTTGCTGATAGTGCTTCTGTGACTCTCTCTTCTAAAATTATCCGGAATTCTTGCTGTGTCGTGGCCCTGACAACCCTGTGTATCGCTCATACCACCGGACGCGAGTTCTATACTGTAAGTATTGAGACACATTGTGTCGTATGTTCCAAACTCACAGGTAATGGCCTTCATATGCAGCACGATGAATGGGGAGCTGAAAGGCCAAACTGGCCACATTAGGGTTGGCACCATGGTGAAGAAGAAGGAGGATGCAGTCAAGGTTCCCTGAGCCTGCTGCATCATATAACACCGTGTCTCCGTTACTGGCCCGTGCCGAGACATCGCCCTCTGGTGGGGAAGAAAAGCATGACATAGTGTTCCGGTTGGTTTTCCTGTAGGTACTGAATGTTCGTTCACGTCTCATTCAAACGTCCGTAACTCTTTCGATAAATAAGGTCTGCATAGTGAACTAAGTAATTATTCAGAGATTGTTACGTGATCTCTCTCTACAGCAGTTTATAAACTGGATTGTGGGAACTTTATTGTGATTTACACTGATTTCCAAGGTTTTTAGACTAGTATTCCTACTTCACTACAGTACATTATGACTGTTCGCTATGTACAAGGGGTGTTCAAGTCAAACCGGGATTTTTAATCCCACTTATCCCAGTGTTTCACTAATTTCATCAAGGAAGAATGGTTTCTCAGTACGCTGGAGCCATGATCAGACAGCCTGCTTCGTGTCTGAACCGCTGGCCTCCCAGGAACTCCTGTAATCAGTCAAACATGTGGAAATGGCTTGGAGCGAGGTCAGCACTGTATGTAAAGAGTTTTACTCCGTGTTTGAAGTCTTCTGTAAATGTCAATCATGTTTTGTGCCTTCACCGGAAATTGCATCAAAAGTCCCGGTTTGACTTGAACACCCCTCATAGAATACTATGTTTATGTTGCACTAAATGGTATTATGAATAACTGTATTGCTTTTTTTATCGGTTTATTGCTGGTTTCCACACTAGATTACGCACTCTGAGCCGCATTCTGCTGATATTTCTTACTCCACTTGTAACGAACCGTAAATGTCATGTGAGGCTGCATTAAGTATTTGGACATTGCCATGGTAACAGTGCTGTATTGCTTGACACATTGTTTGAGACATTGTGTGCGATGAATGTGCAGTATCATGTTATAACCAAGCATCTGGAAAAAACACTGTATATGATGCATGAAATGATTCTGACAGTAGAGACAGTTAGAACAGCATCAGTCCTCGTTTAAAACACCATGTCCAACATTGCCTGTTCTCTCCATCTCACTGTTTTGAATGAGGATTTCCAGGATGTCCGGATGGCCATACTCGGCGGCGACGCCCAGTGGTGTGACCCCGTGTCCGTCCCGAGCCGTGACCCTCCCGCCGTGCCTCAGCAGCAGCATCAGGATGGCGGCGCAGCCCACCTTGGCTGCCTCGTGAGTGGCTGTCCACTTCTTCAGACACACCTGCTCCACAGACGCCCCGCCTGATATCAGAGTCAGGACCATGTCGTAGGAGCGGACCCTGACCGCTGAGGAAGGACAGATCAGACATCAAAATCCATCCTCTGTTTCAAGCACATCCTAATAATAGGCTGTGGGGGCGTTTAAGTGTATAGAGAAATGAGGACGTTTTTACGGTATTCTGTTATTCTACACAAACAAAAGTCCCGGTTTGACTTGAACACCCCTTGTATATAATGTGTATTTATGCATACAGTATAGAGCTAGCTCTGTGTGAAAGTGCATATACAGTAGAGTAAATTAGCTTTGGATCGTTACCGAGCAGGAGTGGCGTCTCATTTTTGCCGTTCGCGTTGTGCGGGGACGCGCCGTGCCGCAGCAGCACCTTCACGTTCTCCACACGTCCGGCCTGGGCAGCGAGCGTCAGCGCCGTCTCACCGTCAGCTGTGACTTCCTCTATGCTCAACTCACGGGACGCTGAACCGGCGAGACAAATCACACGTTCATTTTATATAGCAGTCTGTAGAGTCATCACTGTAACAACTCACAGACATCATTACTATGAGTAACGTATAGTTTAGCTTTTATTCTTCACCTCTACACATGTACAGTAATATGAGGATACTGCTGTAATATTACTCACACTACAATCTACTACATGCCTTTTATTTCTCAGTGTGCCCTGTTCACTATTGACCTCTTACACGGCATTCCTCCATTTGTACTCCTACTTCTTCGATGTCTATTCAGGCTTGTGCAGAACAATTTTAAAAAAAGGCGGAACTCGCCCACTCACTCACTAATCGTCTATACTATATCGCTTTATCCTGTATACAGAGTCACAGGGGATCTGGAGCCTATCCCTGGGCACAAGGCGGGGTACAGCCTGGACAGGGTGCCAATCCACCACAAGGCACACACACACACACACACATGCACACACACACTATGGGAACACCAATTAGCCTAATTTACACATGTTTGGACTGTGGGAGGAAACTGGAGTACCCAGGGGAAACCCACCAAGCACAGATAGAACATGAAACTCCATGCACACAGAGACGGGAATCGAACCCAGACCCTGGCGGTGTGAGGTGACTGTGATAACCACTACACCACTGTGCTGCCGAAAGGCAGTTTTAATAGTAATCCTCGTCATGGGTTTTTGTATCACTGTTGTTATATGGATACGTTTGTGATATTTATGGGAGACGAAAATTATTGATTTCCATCATAATCCGGTGTATTTGAAATTATGAAACGTAATCATCAAACACATTATGCTTACTATTTTTCCTATTGAATCGAGAAAGCCGGCCACTTTATCATTTACCCATAAATTACAGATAAGGGGGATATGCTCAGATAAAAGGAAAGATAACACAGAATTTAAACCCCAAGACTTTGTTTTTTTTTTTATTCTGATTACTTAATATTTTTTTTTATTATTAAAATAGATTTATATTATTTGTGATTGCATTTTTAAAGTCATTTCACCATTCATTGTCCAGGTTGTACCCCACCTCGTTCCCTACAGTAAGTCTCCTGGGATTGGCTCCAACGCCCTCGTGACCCTGTACACACGATAAAGCAATATCGACGATGAGTGAGTGTTTTTTTTTTTTATTGTAAATGATTCCGCTTATAAACAGCCTTTTCTGAATATGAGTCGACGTGGTAGAGCAGCTTTGCGGGACATCATGTCCTCCAGGCCCAGGAGTTTGAACCAGTGACCTAGAGACGACCTTGAATGTGTGATGTTGCTGTGATCTCTCTTCACTCACCGTGTAGCACAGCGTCCAGGATCTCTGAGTTTGGCTGCGCCGAGGCTCTGTGAAAGGGCAGCGACCCTCTCCTGTCCGTCTCTTTGAAGGCGCTGCTGTTCCCCTGCAGTTCCTGCAACGTGTCCAAGTCACCTGGAGCAGATAAACAGTGTTGTAAAGCGTCGTCTATAAACCGATATTCTTTATTATATTGAACTATTCTTTATTATAGGTTCACATATACGCTGTAGAGATAACAGGAATTGTCTGTACCTCGGTCTATAGCTGCTAAAATCTTCAGGTTTTCATCGCTCGCTGTTTCTATTATACTTACAGACAGAGACAGAGAAAGTGGAGATGTGTGAAACGTGTAAAAGAAGTACTAGGAGATATCGTAAATGATCCGGGAGCGGTTAAACCTGTATGTTCCACACCTCCATTCCGGACACAGGGGTACAGTGCTGTCCTGAAGACTTCTTCGGATGGCGAAATCAATAAGCTGTTGTTCTTCTTCTTCATCCAGTGGCTCGGCCATTTTAATAAGAAACAAGAGCAGACGTAAACAGACCCAGCCGTGTCAATTCCCCCTGCACCATGTGATCAGCGGGATCGGGCCATGCAGCTTGTTACGATCCAGGCCATGGAGTTACACAAACAGCAGTTTATATTTAGACCTGACACCATTCCACCAACCGAGAGCACACGGCCCGAGAGTCTTAACTGAACGATATGAGCTTTTCTGCTTTTCTTTATTCAGCATTTACTGTAGAAACGAAGATTATTAATGACTTTGAGTAAAATGTAATGTCTCGTATGTTTAAAATCTCATTTATATTTATAAACACTATATGGACAAAAGTATTTAACCAAATCTGCAATGACATTATATCTAAACACATACACTTCAGTGTGGATATATAGGAATTAATATCTATTGTTGCAAGTAGCTTATTAGTAGCTTAATAGAGATGATTAAATCTGTTCATAACATTTTGGTCATTTTGGTTTCTGGTCCTCCAAAGTATGAAACATAAAACTCTGACCAAATGTACAGACAAAACTTTTTCTGTATCTACTTTTCTATACAGTAGATTCACTGTGTTCAGTTGGTATGGTGTCATGGGCGCGCTCTCCCGATAGGGGGAGACATTTAACCGCAGGAGATATAGAACAGCGCCACACACTCTGACGTAACCCGGATGTTAACATTGATTTAATTTAATTTAATTAAATTATATTTTATTATTTTATGCAGCCTAAATTTGACGGATTGGACCCGAGCTCTGTTAATTATTAATATTTAAAACACTAAATGGTCTAATTGAAATAAGTGTACACTTAAATAAAATATATTAAGCTACGAGCACTTGAATTTCAACAGGTTAATTCTAAACAAAAATCTATTTATAAATGTTAATTTATCGGTAATATACATTTAGTGGTCTTTAAATGTCAATATTTTATAATTCTGATACTTTTAAGATTTGCATAATAATAATAATAATAATAATAATAATAATAATAATAAAAAGGTTCTATATGTTTTTGCTTCCATAATAAAAAATCCAAATGAGAAAATGTATTCATTTATTTATTTATTATTATTGTTGTTGTTGTTGTGGTGAAAGAAACATTCTTATGATTAATCCATAAATATTAATGTTAACAGAAATAGACAAAAAAAAAAGACAGAAAATAGTCAGATAAATATAAATGGGCGGAAATCGCAGTGTTTTAGTGATTTAATCCTATACTCAAGACAATAACAGAGAATATTTGTGGTTTTCAATTCGATTAAACGAGTTCAAGAGGAATTTTGGAATTTTACAGAGGAAATGCGACAGTGAACTCAGGACCGTAAACAAGAGCGCTGCAGAGTCGCGCGTCTGACGTCATCTCACGGCGCCGGAAGTGAGAGGAGTGAGTGCGGACGGCTGGCGGTTATGGCTGGTGTGATCAAGAAGGTACGTGTGGAGGTCATTTAATAACGTATGGCGCGCGCGTTAACTGCACGCGAGGGTCAGGGCGCTCGTGCGTTGCCATGGTTTCTTGCAGAAATATGCAGTTACAGCGTTAGTTTATACAAATAAACATACAAACAAATCGGTGACTGCAGCGTAGACAGTGCAGGGTTGGGACCGAATGTTATGTTATTAATGTTACTGTGTGAGAGAATGTAATCTGAATTTATTTTCGTTTGGTTCACACAGTGCAGGTAATACAGACTCAATAACACTCATCAGCCATGACATTCTGACCACCTGCCTAATATTGAGTCGATCCCACCATAACAGTAATGTCCTGTGTGTTCTGACTCCTTTCTGTCATTAACCTGTTCATCAGTCTGATGTACACTAGCGCTTCTGTTGGATCGGACTACACGGGCCAGCTGTATTTCCCAGTGGGCCTCAGTGAGCCTCGGCTGTCCATGACCCGTGTAGTCTGATCCAGTGGAAGAGCTTGTGTAGATCAGATTGATGAAAGGTTAAAGGTGTCAGAACATATGGTGCATCACTGTTCTGATGGCAAAGAAAAGGTGGGTGGGGGGTACACAATATCAGGCAGATGGTCATAATGTTATGGCCGATCAGTGTATGTTAAAGACTTATGTTATGACATAAACCGCTAACTTTGTCTTTAAAGCCCTCACAGCTCTAGGAAGATTGTTTTAGTGTTAATGATCTGCCCTGTGTTCAGTTGATGTAGTTCAGATTTCCATCCCTGCTCCTGCACAGTGGAGTGTTTTTTCCTCATCAGAACACACTGATTCAGCCGTGTCTAAGTGGATGCTTTAGAGGAGCGAGAACCCTGTCAGGGTGGTAAAGTGCTCGCCCTGTCATCCGGAGATCGCTAGTTCGATTCCCTGATTCCCGGGAGATGCTGTAGCCTCCCGCAGCCGGGGGCCTGGAGAGAGCTGATTGGCCGAGCCCTCACAGAGGGTGGGGATGGGTCTTCTGAGTCTTCAGCGCTCCCTGACTGAGTAGTAGCCTTAGTGTGGGAGTCTCCTAGTGACGGGTGGGAATTGGATACGAAATAAATTAGGGAGAAAAAAAGATTGATTAGATTCTGGTCATTGGCCGAGCAACTTGTTCATCTCCATTATAAATGTAGAGCAATTTAGGTTAATAACTAGATTAATGTCAGTTTGGTGCTTTTACGATAGTCATTGGAACAAAGCGGCTACGGAGAAATCGAGACGTCGGCTTGTATTCTGATTCCTAACGAGCAAACCAAAGGCAGAAGCAGAAAACAAAACTTTGATACAGTATGAAGGAAAAAAGAAACCCTTCAGAGAACCCAGACTTGAAAGAGAATTCATTGATGATGGATAAATCGTTACAGCTGTAAAAGTGTGAAGGCAAACCAGAGTGTGTCGATCAGTGTCATGCTGTGTCTGAGTCCTGAGACAGGCGGAACAGTCTTTATGTTTACAGCATCAGCACTGAGGAACACATCTGTAATACACAGCGAGGTGTCCAAGTGGAAACATCCAGAAGAGTAGACCCTGAATTTAGCAGAGATGAGCCGCGACATCTCAAGGTGCTGATGGACATAAATACAAACTGGCTGAGAGATTCGGCTCTTTCACCTGGTACTCAAGCGTATGTTATTAGCTTCACACAAGCTTTATTTTACTAGAGCAAGACAATTCCTACTTCTTACATGGACTTAGGGATGGGAATCTCCATGGATCAACCGATTTCATATCGTATACAATACCTAGGTGCTGATTCTGTTTGTATTGCGATTTCATAAATTGTAATGATTTTATAAAAGTTTTTATTTATTCATTTTTATATTTAATTTTAAAGAAATAGACCAAATAATTCAAAGGATGTTGTGGTGGATGTCACTGTGTTCAGTGGCTAGTGCTCCACCTGTAGGATTAGAGAGGAACTGCAACATTTTACCATCTTCAGAGCCAAACATACATGCCTAAGATAAGATCGAAATGGATTTTTTGTGTAAAGTATTATATTGTTTTACAGAGTATGGTAGCTTTTAATCAATTATTTTAAAATCATGAGGAGTCTGTCCGGTCTTTAGAACTGTGTGGTGTTTAGAAGGAATCGAAAGTTAAAACACTTGGTAGAAAAACTGTTTGGTCTTTATTTGGTCTTTAGTGGATATTACAAAGACAAAGCGTTCTTCATGAAGCAACATGTACATTTAAACTGCATAATATTACCAGTTTAATAGATTGATCATAGATGATTTTAATTTTGTTCATTCTGAATGACCACATGAACACGTGTAGCATTTAAACAGCATTGATGGTTTTCCTTTAATGGGAGGACCCTGATGGCATATTAATAATAATAAAAAATAAAAAAAAATCAAGTGATGATCATCTTAGATGGAAGCGCACGAGACATGAATAAAACTCCTGCTTTAATCGGGTCTGATTTATCATGCAGGATGCAGTCTGGTTTATTTATAAGTCATTTGTATGAGCAGGGAAATCATACGGTCTCTTAGGGTTTTGGGCCGTGTGTGTGTGTGTGTGTGTGTGTGTTCCTGATGCTGTTGAGATTGTGTAAATTTCCGCCCAAGAAGACTAATGAATGTAAAACCCGCACTATTGACTAAAACTCATCTCATTTGCATGGATTACTGCACATAGTGTTACTTATGGATTATACTGCGGAGCGTAAACGGCTTATTGATTTACATTCGCGGCATTCAGCCGTATTGCACGGGTCTATGAATAGCAGATGTGTATTTAATGATATGAGAGGTCTTTATTATCAGGGGCTCTAGTCGTTTGTTTGATTTGTTGCCTCATGATGGCTATTTGGTGCCTAATTATTAACACTAGTCAATTTCTTGTTGAACAACTTTGGGTGTTTCTTTGTTTCTCTTTCAGACCACAGGCTTGGTGGGCCTCGCTGTTTCCCTACACCCACATGAGGTAATGATCCTGATTTTGATTCAGTAACACACATATATAGTTAAAAGTATTTGGCCTAACCTGCAGTGACATTGTGACATCCAAGTACATATTCTTTGATATGGAGTCGGTCCCCCTTTTGTTAGCTGTAACAGCTCCCACTCTTCTTGGAAGGCCGTCCACAAGTGTTTTTGTGGGAATTCATGTCCATTCATTCCTTAGAGCATCACAATCTCCGTTCCAGTTCATCCCCAAGGTGCTCGATGGGGTTGAGGTCAGGGGTCTGTGTTGGGGCCGGTGAAGTTCTTCCACACCAAACTCATCAAAATGTGGGACAGTCATGTTGGGTCCCACATAAGGGCCCTCCATAAACTGTTGCCCCAAAGTTGGAAACACCAGAATTCAATAATTAACAAGTTTGCCCAAATATTTCATATAGTTCATATAGTGTATCTTATTTTTTGTGAATTCTCAATACTTTGTCTCTGCACTAGACCTCTAGATACCTTCATTATCAGTTTGTGAGATACAAAGGTCCCAGGTTGAAATTCCACAACTGCCAAGTTGTCCCAGTCGGGCCCTTGAGCAAGGCCCTTAACCCTCAACTGCTCATATGTATAATGAAATACAAAAAAAATTTTTTAAGTCAATCTGAACAAGGGTGTCCGCCAAATGCCTAGATGTAGACTAGTTAGGTACATCATAATCAGGCTGTGTTCATGGTAGGACGTTGATGATCTCCCAGTACGTGGTTTGTCTTCCATGCCGGCTTCTCATTCTTTAAACTCCTTCATCGAATCTGTGAACACCGCTTCGGTCAATGGTGTCGTCTCTAACCGTTCTGTAGTACAGTGCGAGACCGTCAACTGCCACAAATGGATTTTCAGAGACGACTCGAGACCACAAGCTTGGTGGCTTTGACAATGGCGCAAATGATGGAGACCACACTATACCGCCAAAAGTATTCGCTCGTCTGCCTGCACATGAATCTACATGAAAACTTGAGTAACATCCAATTCCTAATCCATAGGGAATAATATGATGTTGGCCCCAAAACCATTAAATCTGTTCAAACGTACCTTAAAAATGTATAAATAAATAACATTACAGAAAAATATTTGCAAGCCTGTTTAAAAAAAAAAAAAAAAAAAAGCAACGAAGGATATAACAGACAAGTTTTGATGATCTCTGGTGTTTATTCTCCAGCACACTCAGTAAAACCTACCAGCTGTTTCTCTTACACTACTGTACAAACGCCTTGGGAACATACAAACAGTAAATGCAATAAGAAAAGCTGCACTAAAAAGTAATAAAATAAACACCTCCAATATGTAGTGTGACAACTCTTTGATTGAAAAATAATCAGTAGTGTCTCAACGTTACAAAGTTCTCATTGTAACGTTGTCACATGCCCGCCTTTCTATTCCTGAGTCGGGAGGACGAGGACGGAGACGCCACGGCAGGAGCACGTCTGGATCGTCAGTGGTCAAGCCGTCACGCTGCCAAAGAAAGTCCTCGTCTGTTCAGGTCCCCCTCCTCGTCTGTGACGCAATGCAAAACTGTCCGACTCCAAAGCAGCGAGAGAGAATAAACTCAGGAATTTGCACCCAGAGACAGAAAGTCATGATGAGTGTGGATGCTGAAAGCGTTTGCTCGTCATCTGTAGTCTTTTTTTTATTATTTTTTTTTCTTCCTGTTCTGTGCTTGCATTTGGAATTCATTCATTATTTTATTATTCTACAGTAATGTCATTTATTTATTAGTATTAAGATATGTTTTGGAAAAAGAAATGGTTTTGTACATAATAATGCAGACATGATAGACAGTATAGGAACATTTTAAGCACTTTTGCACACACTACCGTACAGGCCAGGGGGCGGCAACCTTAAACACTCAAAGAGCCATTTGGAGCCGTTTCCCACAGAACAGAAAAAACTCCAGGAGCCACAAAACCCTTTTGACATCTAAAATGAAGCTTTTTTTTGTTTACCTTTAAGCTATCCATAAAAAAACTAGTGTTGCATTTATGAAATCCGTGAACTACTGCAGAGAAACGAAATCCTATTTTGAAAAAAAGACGCAGAGTCGATGTTTACTTTCAAATAAAATACTCAATGTCTATTCGAGTCCTCCGCGTATTTATAAAATACAGTTTTAAAAGCCGAATTTAAATCATCCACCTGCCGTCTGCTTCTGTGTGCCGTCATCCTTTAATCGCGTACGTAGCGCACAGTCAGCTGGCAACCTGAATTAAACACATCGACAGTCGTGACGCATATTTTGAGCGACTAAAAGTGAAACGGGTTTTATCTTAATGTTACAAGACATTAAATGTTATGTGTAAATGCTCTTGTTAGTAGTCAGCCCTTGATCAGGGTTAGAGAGGGATTCTGGATTCAGTCTTGTGTTGGAGACAAAGTGCTGTTTAAGACGACGCGACGTTATGAGAGATGTGTTTTCATGCTGAAATGCTTCCATGACTGGTTTCGACATTCTGTATGTTTTGGCACTGTAATTTCTTTCAGCCGTCCAGAAGTGGGTGGGACCACGGCAGAAAAACGTCTGCAGACATGCGCGTAGTAAAAATATTGATGTATATGAAAATGATGAAATTCAAAATTCTCATTCCACAATGTTCTTTAAGTAGCGTATACGACATTACTACCTTAAGCTGTATACAGTATAAAATAGGAAAGATGTATAGTTCTAAGAGTAAGGAAGGGACGTCTCGATGGCTTTTAGTCAAACAAACATCTACAGTTCTGATCAGACGTGTAAAGGAAATGTTTGTAACTGTAGATGTGGTTGTTTCTGTGCCTTCAGCGGCTGAGGATTTTGTACACTAAGATTTTGGGCTGCGTCCAGGCCATGCCGCGCGATGCCGCCTACAGGAAGTACACGGAGCAGCTGATAACCGAGCGACTCGACCACGTCAAATCGGTAAGAGACGTCTCGTCAGACCCGGATAAAGACTTTTTTTTTTGATGTCTGTAGATGTGAGATCTGGGCCCGTATTCACAAAGCTTCTTAGAATCTTTTCAGAGAGCTCCTATCTTAGCTTAAAAAGTCCTAGCTGGGAGTCCTAGACTAAAAGTGATTTAGGAAACCTGTTGGAGCAACTCTGAGTAAGGAAAGTAGAAAAAAATTTTATCTTAGTGAGGAGGTGTGGTCGACCCCGTTGCTAGGGATGATGCAGCCATTCAAGGACTGTGATTGGTTAATAAAAAATAACCTCTGATCTCTGCAAAGGTTTTGAAAAACAGAATACATGATAATAGAACCAACAGTGAATCATAGTTTTTGTATATGAAGAAATTGTATAATCATGAGTACAGGCTACTTTATGCAAAGTTATCCTAAAGATAATTAAACAGCTAAATGTTGAAATGTGTCGACTTTTGAAGCAACCAATTTCCACACAGTAGTTACTATAATTAAGTTCTTACATTTATTTCTGGTACTGATTTTATTACTTGTAATCCATTTTAGATTGGTGGGAGCAAAATGTCTCAGCTTTTACAATTTACATGATTGCAGGACAGTTTGAGTTGCACTCCAATCCAAGAGAGATGGAAGTAAAACAACAATAAACCAAATTGGACAGAAGAGCAGTGTTTACGTTTAGCTTTACGTTCAGTGTTTGGAGAATATTTCTTCCTTCCGCCAGTTTGTCCTCTGTTATAGAAACTCTTAAGCCTCTTAAAAGTCCTCCTCTCTACTCTTAACAATTTTTACCTTAGGAGCTGTTTTTAGGGCTAAGATGTTTTGTGAATCATTTTTATCTTTACTAAGATTTAATCCTAAATTTAAGGAGAAATTCTAAGAAAATGCCCTAATTCTAAGATTTTTCTTAGAATTTCGTCACTAGGAGCAACTTTTAGGTTTAAGAAGCTTTGTGAATACGGGCCCTGATGGATAATTAATGACACTTAAACTTCGGTGCAATACGATGTTAATTCAGTTCATTGGCAACCATTCGTTGAGTCTTGTCTTGCGATGTTCTCTAAAGGAACCTGACGTGGAGAAGCTTGAAAAGAAAATTAACTGTGGCCAGATCGAAGAGGTCATCGCGCAAGTGAGTACAAACCCGACACACACTCGCACGGAACCAAGCCGGCTGTTGTTTTTATCCTTTATTTTGCTATATGGGCTGCTTAGCATTTAAAGCTGGTTCGCGCTTGACATGCGCAGGGTTAATTGCTGTGCTTTCAGACTACAGTTTTACTTAAACTCCTACACACTGCAGCTGCACTCACACACACACACACACACGGGGAACAGAAATCTCTCCTCCGCTGCAGAGCCAGAGAGGATAATGCAGATCTAGATATAATTACACGACACCGTATCGTCTTTAGGTTACAGCTCAGACTCATTATTTATTGTATTGACTGAAGAAACTCTGAGGGGTGTTCAAGTCAAACCAGGACTTTTTGATCACAGTCACACTGAGAGTAAAAACTTTTATAGCCTTTATTTCTCTATATAATCTCCTGCTACACTACTGCACTTATCTCAGAGTTTCACTAGCGCTTGGACGCCATCAAGGTAGAGAGGTTTCTCAGTACACTCTGTCTATAATATCTTGCAATAACATGTGGATTTGTCAAGGAATTATTTCGCATGGTCAGTTCTTTTTATATAATGAACAATGCTGTAATTTATTGCAAATTAAACTCCGATACATTTTTCAGGTTACTATGTCTAATTAACTAAATTAACAAAAATGATGTTAAATACATGTAAAAGTTTCTCCTGATTATATCTAAATACATGCATGACCAAAAGTTTGTGGACACCTGACCATGACACGCATAAGTTCTTGCTGAAGAGATTTTTCGAGCATGGTTGTGGGGATTTGTCACTCAGCTACAAGAGGCCAGGAACTGAGGCAGGGTGAGGAGGTCAGGGATTAAGTCAGTGTTCCATGGCTTATGAAAAAGACAGCCAGTAAAGTTCTTCCACGTTAACCCTCACACACCGTGTCTCGCTTCCTGCTTCTAACTTTGTGGCAGGAGTCTGAGGAAGAACCGCGTGTAGGTGTAATTCACACGCTTTTGGCTGAATGGTGCAGTGTATACTTTTTAGCACTGCATACCAACTCAAAAGAGCTGTCAGGTGAAAATGTAATATAATAATAATAATATATTGCAGTGTATAAGAAGCAGGGCTTTCAGTATTGATGGATTAACATGTGATTAATCTGCAAATTTTTAAGTGAAATGAATTATTTGACCAAGTTTGACCCTAATGGCCTCCCATAATCGCAGCGCTGGTTGTGTTACCAGGCTGTGTGTGAGATAATGAGATGTTTAGCATGGATAATAAGATGACTGAGGGAACATCACCATGTGTGCTGAACAGCATTATAAAACGTTTCTAGAGGGAAGTTACTTTTATTGTACTTACTAAGCAGTAACCAGAACATCGTTTCACCCTCTAACCAGTTCATCATGCATTTCTTTATTCCAACATTGCACGTTTATAATACAAGTAAAAATCTGAGTATTTTAAAATTGTGATTAATCGCAGACTATAACTGTAACTAACTAGATTGAAGATTGAAACTTTTAATTGATGGACAGCGCACTAATAAGGATCTTTTGTAATATTTCTGTAGGCGGAGACAGAGCTGGCCTTATCCAGAAAGATGGCAGAATGGAAAGCATGGGAACCGCTGGTCGAAGACGCGCCTGCAAACCAGTGGAAGTGGCCGGTTTAAACCGGCTTTGCGGCTTCATTCATACCGGTCGTGCTGTATGAGACGTCGAAGAGCTTTTTGTTGATTTCTGGTGTATTTATGTTTAAAAAAGACGAATAAATCTTGTATGTAACGTGTCCACTGGGTGAGACTTGCATCATCATTGCAGATTGTAGAGTTGAGTTTCAAGAGTTTTCAAGAGCAAAGACACAGAATCCACGTGTATGCACATTAGGGCTGTTAATATTAATACATAATTAATTGCATTTTAACGCAAATTAATCATATGACCAAGTTTGACCCTAGTGGCTTCCCATAATGGCATATTGCGGTTCTCCCACTGTGTGTGTTAATGGCACGTTTCCCATAGTTATTAAGATGACTGAGGAAACATGACCAAATTACCGAAGAGCAAGTTTCATTATAAAAACCTTCTTTTCAGGTTTGAGCCCCGGCATACGACAGATTTTAATTTAAACACGAACATTTAAACAAATAATTTAAATGAATGTTTGAGATATTATAAATTGCCATGATGTTTCCTCTAACCAGTTTATTCCAACATTGCATGTTTAGAATACTCAGATTTACTTGTATTTTAGAATTGCGATTAACCGTGATTAATAACTGATTAACTAGATAAAAAAATTGTAATGGCGAGACGTGAACATACTGTATACACATGACAGAAATCAAAGATTTGTGAATGAAAAACGACACAAAGAACAGCTTCTGTAAATATTATTTTTATATAAAGACAATTAAATCATCAAACCGCAGCGGAACACAAGTTTACCTCATTTTACATTGAGCGTAAAGTGGAATGTGTCTTAATACCGGCCCCTGTGGTTTTCTGATTCACATGTTGTTAAGAGGCGACTATTACACTGAGATGCTTTACACAGTACGTGCGAGTTGTGGATTTATTTTTTTTCTTTAAGAGGTTGTAGTGTTTCCTCCTGTCTCACTTACACAGGATCAGCAGTTAGACACTCATACTCATAGACACTCACAGGCGACACTGTTCACCGACATCTACAGCACGTAACTTCATGCATCAAAGTTACGAAACGGGGACGAGGAACAAAACGGCACGGTCACGTAACTTTGTACACACGTATCCTAGAAGAAAAACAACACGGTTAAACTCTTACGTCGAACAAATGTAGTAAAATAGAAAGATTTGTTTATACAAATAGGGTTTGGTCTGCTGATGTGATCAGTGTGTATCATAAATCTCTAACGGATCTGTGTGTAACGATGCACTCGAGCTACATTTCTCTATAAAATTCTGTCTAGAATCTGTTTACTTATAAATATTACATTTCACCTGGACTAAATAGACATCACTAGCAATGCGGCAGTCGACATTCGGAAAAGAGTAGAAATTTTGGCATTAGTCCCAACAGTAACGTATCAAATCGCTTTATAAAGGACACACTTTACAAAAAGGCACAATTAAAGATCAAATCACTTCCTGTACTTCCAGAACATCTCATACTGAGAGGTTGTTTTTTTTTTGAGAGTGGCAAGGATGTGTGTGTGTGGGAGTGTGTTTGGAGTGGCAGGGTAAATGGCCACACACTGCCTTGATGTCAACAAAGGCGGATTATGTCGTCACTCACTTTAGAGTTGGAAATGTTAAACTCGATGACTTGTGTACGTTTACATGAGCGACTCGAGACTTTCTGTGATGTTCGCCGAGCCGGCCTGGATGTTGCCGTTGTTCTCCGTGGAATGAAGCGTTTTCTCATCTTCCTTGGTGCTCACCAAGCTTAGTATAGCTTTGTAAAGAAACTGGTAATGCTCCTAAAAAAACAACAACAAAAAAACAGATTTAAAAATGTAAATATATTATACTTTAAAATCACTCTGGACCCAGAGCCGGACCGTGTGGTGGTTCTATCCGGACACTCGCGCTTTTCTGATTAATTAGTATATTTAATGTACCAGTAATCTAGGGCTTTTTCAATAGAGGTGGGCGTGGCTATACACATCACTCAACATAGCCAAACCATGCGGTAGTTTACTGCAGTACGTACGGACAGTGCAGTGCAGAAGAAACAGAAACGAAAGCACGACAGAGCATGGCTTACTCCAAGAAAAGCAAAGTTTGAACCTTTAAAAGCGAACATTTAAAGATGAATGGACAGATCAATGTTTGTTTATTCTTTCTTTTTTTTTTTTGGATTTTTCCCATGATTTTCTCCCCTAATTTTAGTCGTGTCCAATTCCTCCCCGTCACTAGGGGGCTCCAACATTAAGGCTACTACTACCACTCAGCCGGGAGGGCCGACGACTATCACGTGTTTCCTCCGAACCACGTGACGCCAGCCGACCGCATCTTTTCAAACTGCTCGCTCGCGCACCGTTGGGGGCGGCGTAACACACTCGGAGGACAGCGCTATCCGCTCCCTCCGCTGCGCGAGCTCACAGACGCCCCTGAGTGGCTGTAGAGCCGTGATTAATGTGGGAGCACTATGTACCTCTCATCCCTCCCCTCTGCTGTAACCTCCGGCTGCGAGAGGTTACAGCACCACCCGGGATTCGAACTAGCGATCTCCGGATGATAGGGTGAGCGCTTTAACCACTGCGCCACTCGGAGGCCCATGTTTATTCTTTCTGCGAGAAGTTTAAAACCAGTTTGTCTCACCCAGTTTGTTCCGAAACCATGGCGATAATAAACCAGTAATGTGACGTGCCACTATGAGATTAAAACGCCGATTGTTAAATCAAACATATCCGCAGCAGTCCGGGGTGAGGGCCTGAACTGAGAGCCCAGTATGAGTCCTTTCACATGCAAATGAACATTCACTAAAGACTGATTCAGGATTGTTGCTTATATACTGTACAGCCTAAAAGTTGCTTCTAGTGATGAAATTCTAAGAAAATTCTTAGAATTATGACATTTGACTAAATCTTAGTAAAGATAAAAATGATTTCATCTTACGGGATCAAGCACACCTCCTCACTAAGATAAAGGGTTTTGTACTTTCCTTACTCAGAGTTGCTCTGAGAAGTTTCCTGAATCACTTTTAGTTTAAGACTTCCGGCTAGGACTTTTTAAGCTAAGATAGGAGCTCTCTCAGAGAATTCTAACATGCTTTGTGAATATGGGCCCTTAATCCTAAAAAAATTTAATGACCAGACCATTTGACTTCAGGACCCAAACTATAGGCCATAGAGCCTGAGATCTCAGCAGGATTCTGTAAATATTCTCCAAAATGAAAGCTTCTTACAATATCACTGAACACTCCCGGTCTCATCAGGTTGCTCATCCTTGCTGTCAGATAGACATCCACCATGTTCTCCTCCTCTAGCTGATTACTCAGAGTGATCAGGGAGCACAGGATCCCAGCACTGGAGCCCCCAGGCCTGCACAAAAAAAACACAAAAAAAAAAACTGTAAAAAGCATGTTTTCTAGACCTGAAGTTTTAAATAGTTTTAATAATGATTGTTTTACTCAAAATTCCCTTATGTTAACAATATTAAACCATTGGATAAAACAAATCCCTTTGTATAAAATGGGATTTAAATGGTATTGTGCCACCTTTAACACTTACCCATCATGGACCACAATAGCGCCCTCTCGATGCGCGCGCTCTTCCCTGATGATGTTAATGAACTCGAAGGCATTACTGATGGGTCTGTCCGGATTCGGCCAATGTGGAGCCTGGTAGCAGCGAACCTCCAACACGTAGTCATCCTGTCGTTCAGTGACGTAGAAAAAAATTTTAACAAATGTGTTACATCGATAGGCTTCATACGTAAAAAAAAAAAAAAAAAACAGTTTAAAGTGTCATTAGCTCAATAGAAATGCTCGTTCTGTTCCCTGAGGTTGTTACACCACAAAGAGCAACACTCGCTCCATTAGTGGCACAAATGCATCTCTGTCTCAAGGATTAAAGTGTAAAACACAACCAGGACCCCAAGGGTAACTAACTAACTAAGGAGCAAATGAGATCCACAGCATGAGCCCCATTAACCATTACTGACCTTCATTTAAAATCTGGTCTCAAAAGGCACGTTCGTCAATTAACGAAGACATTGGGACAACATTGTCTGCTCTCTTGTCTGATAAGGCCAAAACCAAAATCTTTTAGGCCTTGCATTTAGCAGAAACCCAACACTAAGAACAACGGCTACATGGTGAAGCAAGGTGGTGGTAACATCACATTTGGGGGATATTCATCATCAATATTTGTTTTTTCCAACTAGGACACAAGAAAAGATTTTCCAGTCTACAAAGCACAGTATGTGTTCCGTAACAGCAGACAAAAGTGGTTCTACAAAGTCTGACCCACTTTTTATTTGAGCTTTTTCCCTCTTGTGCAACTGACCTGCTTCGCACCTTCAAATGTTAGACATATATATAAACTATAAGGGCTTTAACACTGCAAAATATAGATAAGTTAAAAGGTTTGAAAGTTTATTGCCGTTCTTTAACTGATTCAGTTACACTATATGGACAAAAGTATTTGACTAAACCTGTAATCTACGGAATTCCGGGGTTTCAATCAATCAGGCCCCTTATCCCCAGTGAAGCGCAATCTTAAAGCTTCAGCATACCAAGACATCCTGGACAATGCTATGCTTCCAATTTTGTGCCAAAAGTTTGTGGACGGCCCTTTCTTGCCCAAAGCAACCTGGTTTGATGAAGAACTTGACCGGCCCTAACACAGACCCCTGACTTCAACCTTTGGGATGAACTGGAATGGAGCTTTCAAGCCTGGTCTTCTCATCCAACATCAGTGTCTAACCTCATTAACACTCTACAGAATGAATGGAAATTAGTTCCCACAGAAGCCTTTCAAGAAGAGTGGAAGCTGTTATAGCTGTAAAATGGGGATCGACTCCATAGTGTAGTGTATGTGTTTGGATACAACGTCATTGCAGGTTTGGTCAAATACTTTTGTCTATATACTGTATGTAGGTTCTAAATAAGTGTTTTTCTTACTTTTAAGGCTTCCAAAATAAAGTCTTGCACCACCAAAGACTCTTCATACGACAGAGCGATCTGCTCCTCCCCTGCCAGTCTCACTGTAAACGTCTCGCAGGTGATTGGCTGCTCCTTCGTGGGCCAGTAAACACACTTCTCCTCCTCCTCCTCGCTCTGTAAATAAAAACAGACTGTTTACTATCAATATCAATGATATACTGTACAACAGGACAGATTACGATTGTATGTGCAAAACTGACCAGGCTCTCAGGCAGAGAAACGATCATCTGAGCGTTATGGTCCCAGATCATCCTCCAGAAGTCATGCACGGTGCTGGACAAGGGTCTCTGGGTGATGATGAATTCACAGCTTTGATGGTAACCCTGCGAACAGAGCGCGCCCTGTAAGTTTGAGTCACTGTTCTAAGACTAAAGACTCTGACTACAGTGAAACAGTCATGTGGAAACAGTCCTCACCATGATGTAAGAAGCATTGATGTAGTCTGAAGGATCTGCCGCAGTCGAAGACAGACTTACTCTGGATCTTTCCACTGCACAAAGAGAGCAAGATTAAAAACCAGTGTCCATGTGCATGCAGTACAGTATGCGGTCTTCGTAACTTTAAGGCACACAAAAGACACATTGTTCTTGTACTTCCGAACGTCCCAGACACCATGGTGGAGTGTTTCTTTTTGTGTTTTCTTTTTGCCGGATACAAATAATTAAGTCGTAACCATGTGACAGTGACCTCATACAGGGACCGTGTATACTGTGTCATTGCCAAAAGCTCAGTAGCTGGGGCCCCTGTAGAGAGAAAGGTAAGTACGTATCCAGATTTGCTGCAGCACGACTGGAAATTTCCAGAGGCTTGGGCTCGTCAGTCTGCTCAAACAGAGTGCAGAGTAGAGCGCTGGAGGCAGGCGAATTAAAGTGGTAGAGAGAACAATGCACAAAAAAAAAAACATCCCTGAGATGATATAAGATAAAAACCTAGTGGGGAACCAAACTAATGAGGGGTGTTCAAGTCGATCCAGGACTTGTGAATGGCGAAGCATGCTGTAAAACTGATTGATATGAGACTCTTTAAACAGTAAAACAAGCATTTTAAAGAAGGCCATACGTTCAGGAATGATGATCCCTAGATCGCTAGCCCATTGCAGTGAACATTCGTTGAGTGGAACACCTGATCCTTCACCAACACTGAAACATTCACCAATACCACTTGCACATTACGGGAACTGGGACAGGCCTGACCTCACTCCAATGGTTTGGGCCATTAAAGGAGTTCCTGGGAGGCCAGTGGTTCCGACGTGAAGTAGGCAATCCGCTCGTGGCTCCAGAGAAAACCTTCTACCTGGATGGTGTCCAAGCGAGGTTGGTTTTAAAGAGAGGTTTTACTCTCATAGCTGTGTTCTGTTATTCTGCACAATCAAAAGTCCCGGTTTAACTTGAACAACCCTTAACGCTTTTTTAACTCTTCTTGGTGATACCAGATGGTGAGATTTAAAAAAAAAAAAAGTACACGTTTACATCACATGTGAGGTTGAGGTGGGCAAGCAAAGCCCTAAAACATTCACAGAACTCCTTTAACACCCTGACCTTTTTCAACCCATTTAGCCCAGCACTCTGTGCTCAAGAATTCCCAAGCAGGCAGCCCAAACTGGGTCATGAGCAGAGTTTACTGTGACCAAACGCTCTGGTGTACTGGGGTACCAAATCTACAAAGATATGCCCTTTCTGCCATTCCGTGACTGATGATCATGGGAATCGGACATATTGATTGGACGTACAGTAAGTCATTAATTGGTCAGTTACTGTAAGTTACAGTACAGTTTAAGGTCAGTCAGGGCTCCGTGCAGGAGTTCTTCCACTTCAAGCTTAACGTACCATATCTTCAAAAGAGCTGGCTTTGTACGCTTTTGGGCCTTTTAGTTCCAGTAAGAAGAATTTCTGAGATTTCAGCTTTGTGCAGCAGTTTGGAGAAGGTCCACGTAGGAAGGGAGTGATGGTGAGACGTGCACATACTGTACTTTTGGCCATACATTATCATATGCAATAAGTGTTTCAAGCGCTTCCAGATTAACAGTCATACCGTTCTGCCGTGTAATTAATTTGAACCCTTGATGTGCTGGAACAGACATAACGCTACTCACCAGGCATGAGGGCCGAAGTCCTGTTTTTCGGCATGTTACACTCTTTCAGCGCTGTCCCGTACTCATCCTGATTCGCACACTTCTGGCTGATCAACTACGACACCACAAGAGATCAGATCATTGTCTCGTTCCTCGTCATCTAAAAGCGAAACCATTGCGTAATCCCACCGTACCTTAAACTGTTTCTCTAGCCCAGTCTGTCCCGATGGTCTGGGCGTGAGAAGATCCGAGACGTAAGCATGGATGTGGCTGGATGATACCTGTGTCTCTTTACTCCTGATCGCTTCTACTAACACATTGTGGATGAAAACATATTGTTCCTGGAACAAAACAAAACAAAACAAAAAAATGAAGAAGAACGAATAAAGTAATTAGTATGCTAATGAAATCTGATTTTGAACAGGGCAGGAACAGGTTTGTTGTTTTGGTTTCCCAGCATCCTCAGCCGGCCGGCTAATGACCTACAGTCCACACCAACTGTTTCACAACATGACCTTTACCCGTATTATAGTCCACTAATAATCATGCACATCTGTTACCCATCAGGGCGCCCCATTCAAATAACCTGGATGCCCTCCGGCTCATTGGAACGTCCCACTTTCAGGGTCATGTTGGATCTCTACGTGTCATTTAATGCTTCCGACACCACACAAACGCACTGTTAATACAACTGGAAGATTAAGATGCATACTTTCTATTACTATTTTCATTTCTCCGTCTGGCCGCTCACACCATTCTATGGCCCATATATGTTCTATGGGTTGTTCAAGTCAAACCGGGACTTGTGATGACATCTCATGAATGACGGCATATTCATTATGGACATTAACAGAAGACACAAGCACAGTACAGTGATGAGACTGCTTGAAACATATAAACATTGCAAACATGTTAAAGAAGGCAGTACGTCTGTCAATGACAATCCTAACCCTAACCTTAACCCTAACCCTGGCCGTGGTGGCTCAGAGCCCACTGCATTCGTTCCCCCAACATTCAACAAGTGAATCGAATAGCTTAATCTTGTACACATAATCAATCAGCAACACCACTTGCACATTCCAGGATAAGACACAGTCCTGACCTCGCTTTAAGCCATTTTGGGCCATTTAAGGAGTTCCTGGGAGGCCGGCTATGTGCATTAGTGTAACAGAGGATTATATAGAGAAATAAAGGAAGTTTTCACCTACATAACTGTGTTCTGTGCAATCAAAAGTCCCGGTTTGACTTGAACGCCCTTTGTACAGATTAACCTACAAACAGTAGTACATTCATTTCTTTAGGACGGTGTAGTATGAGGTCCACTGTGTGTGTATGACGTACCTCGGTCTGTACCAGATAGTTCCTCTGGGTGCGGATGTGCTTCAGGAAGCCCATGATGTTCACCGTCCCCTCGGCCTTGATCTGCTTCAGCATGCTGTCTATCACGATGTACGTTCCTGTTCTTCCCACTCCAGCGCTAAACACATACATAACGTTCTTTCAACCAGGCATCATTTCAACTCTAATAGTGTTTATAAATTACGCACACCCACAAACACACACACTCAGTTCTCCGTAGAGGTATTCACCTGCAGTGCACCACCACAGGGCCCGAGTCAGCGCTCCATGCCTCAGACGACTTCTGTATAAATTTGAGCACTGGAAGTGTGTACTCGGGGACGCCCATGTCCGGCCACTGAGTGTAATGGTACTGTTCGATGGGTCTCTCCTGACTGCGACTCTTCAGAGAGCCCTATACACATATACACATAAAAGTAACACGGTCCTACACTCCTGACAGTGCTGTAAAATAAATAAATAAATAAATAAATAAATAAAATCGCTCGTGATCCTGGAGAACCTTTTTGTTGTTGATGTTCCTCAGAGTGAAGGTCCGCTTGGTGTAGTAAGCCAGCGTTGTGGTACTTTTCAGTGTGACCAGAAAACTCCCATACTCCTCCTGGTTGTCCAGAGGCCAGTACTGGTCACATTTTCTCTACGGATAAGAGTTCTGAGGTTATATTCTATGATCTACTGTATGTGATTTTAAGGTTCCAGATGTTTAGCATCACTGCTAATAACTACAGCTTGTTATGTACTTTTGTATCGCAAAAACATCCTTCCTTTTAAACTTAAACTTACTGTACAGTACGGTGCAAAAGTACAAAAGTGGAAAAGTGCATTTTTAGTCCCCGTACCTGAGCAGTTCGAATGTTGGTGGAATGTTTTTTGTTTGTTAAGCCGCAGAGTGACCAATCAATCGTTCAAGTATAAAAAAGAACAGGCGAGAGGGGAAACGAGGTTGCTGCTGTTACATAAACAACCAATTTTTTATTCTATCTTTAGACAGTTTTCATTGGGCATTGGTGGCTCCGTGGTTGGTTTCCACCTGTATGCGGAAAGCCCAGGTTCGAATCCCAGCCAAAGCCCAGAACCCCAGCCACTGGATGCAGTGCAAGTCCTAAATTGGGAGGGTTGCGTCAGGAAGGACATCCGGTGTAAAAACCTGTGCCAAGTTGTTCTGCAGATCGGATGTGGCGACCTCTCGACGGGACCAGACGAAGAACCAACATAGACTTTTCAGCCTGTTGCAGTAAAGATTTGTTCCCATTTCTTTCATTTACTCTCCTTCATTTATTTGAATTCAACATGAAGAAATTAGAGGGGGGGGTCAATACTTTTGCACAGTACTGTTTAGAAAGTCAAATCAATTGCATCATGATCACTGTTAATTCTCTATCACATGTAAGACAGATCATTTCATAGCGAACGAGGCCATGAAGTGCGAATGAAGCCCACCAAGCTTTGGTTGTGAAAACCGTTAATTTGGCTACGACTTGGGACGACTTTGGTATTAAGGTCATTTTTGAAAGTTGAATAACTTTGGTGAAATGATGTCAGAATAACGTTGACGACATGATGGCGGTATAGTGCTAAACGTACGCCTCAATAACACAATATTAGTACCAAAGCGATGGTCTGAGCGCGACTCAAACACCAGTTGCTACATGGCGTGTTACAGCTGGACCACTAGAGGGCAGTGTGTTCAGGCTAGAGAATGTTCTTGCATTTCAACAAGCTCCACAGAAAATTGTGGTGCGAATGGATCTTAATCAACATAAAAGCTCCAACTAAAGATTACAATTTTTTTGTTGTTGGTTTGTTTTAAGGTTGCATTTGCAACATCGTGTTTGAGTCGTTCATTTGACGTTATCTCAACGTGGTTTTATCAAGGTCGTTCAAACTTTCATAACCAATGAGCTCAACTTTTCCACCGTAAAAGTTAACTTCAGCTTTAATATAAAAAACACACACACATCTCTAAAATCTCTCAAATATACACAGATTCACATGCACAAGCCAAGCTGTTTGTCTTTAAAAAAAAAAAAATTTCTGAATCTTAAGAAAGCATAAAACTAAAGTAAGGTTCGCTCCCCCTTACCCGTCCTTTCTCCAGCAGGTTGGTTATCATGACAATGACGCTAACGTTCTGCTCCCACACCATCCTCCAGAAGTCTTCCAGGCTGGTCTTCAGTGGACCCTGGGCTGCTATGTACGCTTTGGGTTGTTTGTAGCCCTGGAACAATGCATCATTCTAGTCAGGAGTGTTTTTAAGGACACTATATCCATAAAGCAGTTGGGGAACGTCACTATACACCAAGCAAAGCTTTAACAGAATCTATCTCCAGCCTGATGATGTTAAAAATTTGGCATTTCATTTTAGAACAAACTATAACCTGTACAAAGATTGTAGGCTTCCATAGTGAGTAATCGTTTACACTTAGTGCACTCAAATGTGTGTACTTATTATACTTCCACTCATCCATCCATCCATCCATCCATGAACCTCTGCAGTCCAACTAGGGACCATTATACTGTATTTATTCAGTACCATTTTATGACCATGGTCCTGTCAACAGTCACATACTACAAGCAATTTGGGAACGCCAATTAGCCTAATCTGCACGTCTCTGGACTGTGGGAGGAAACCTGAGGAAACCCACCAAGAACTGGGAGAACACGCAAACCCCGTGCACACCAACCCCGAGGTGGGAATCGAACCCAGACCCTGGAGGTTCGAGTCTACAGTGCTAACCACTACGCCACTACAGTATGTCACCACTTACATCCACGTAACTGGCGTTTATATAGTCTCCGGTCATTCCATCTTTCTCTGCATTATTATTTAGCTTGACTCGACTGTGATCATCTGGACAAACAGAACAAAGGAACGTCATCACAACTTTGCTCTTACAGACAGCACCAAGTATAAGTTTGTGTCTTAGAAAGCATCTGCTTCTCTTACAGGCCAGGATGTTGATGTATCTGTTCTTGCACTTGTTGTCTGGGTGGTTCGAGCTGTCTGTGGTAATCGCCATGTCCACAGTGCAGGACTGAATCTCCTGTGAATAACCCACACACATTACGGTCATGTGGAGCCAGTCACGTCCCCTACAGTCAGTCTGTTAATGCTGTTAATTAACGGATGTCATCACATTTCACGCTGGACTCATGCAGAGTGCATGCAATGATGCGTTCGGTAACAATAACCGAGACAGATGAGACAAGAACAGACTACAGCTAGGAATGTTAAGGGAGAATCAACATACGGACTTGTCTTACCTCGTAAGACTCTTTCAAGTTCTAATCAGGGGACGAAGAACAGAAACAAAAACAAAAAAAAACAAACACAACAATGAGAGTCCAGGACACACAGTGAACAGCCAGTGCAAATACCGTACAGAAAGCACTAGCTACATGTAGCTGTTACGGTGCTTCTACTGTATGAACCGTGTTTGTACTTCCGGGGAAGTTGGAACTTCGTAAAACAGTGTGGTACAGTATGAACAAAAAACATGGATGTCATACAACAATCTTTCCGTAGAACCTTCTCAGCAAGATATAGGACATGAACACTGGTAGATACAGTCCTACACTTCCATACAGTATGTGATCCACAAGGGGTGTTCAAGTCAAACCGGGACTTCTGATTGCGCAGTACAACATAAATACGCGTCTTCAGGTGGCTCTGAGATCACGCGTTAGCCTTCAGCGAGTAAAACACCCGATGACTAAAAATCGATGGAGAACTCAAGACTTGTGGAAGAGACTCATCTGTGTGTGGACAAAATCTGGACACACAATCATTCACCAACACCACTTGCACATTACAGGACCTCATCTGGAAGTTATTACCCCCCCACCACCACCACCCGTATAATCCTGACCATCTTTCATGCCATGTTTGGGTCATAGATGGAATTTTCAGATGTGAAACAAGAAATCCAGGCTCTGGCCTACTGAGAAAACTTTCTACCTTGATCTTATGCACTTGATGGTATCCGAGCACTAGTGAAACCCTGGGATAAGTGCATTAGTGTGGCTGGGATTATATAGAGAAATAATTGTGAGTTCTGTTATTCTGCACAATCAAAAGTCCCGGTTTGACTCGAACACCCCTTGTAGAAACACCCAACAGCACTAAGCTGTCTTACCAAGTTAACTACTAGAGTACACAAGAGGCACTCAAGGTTAAGAGCTGCTACAAAGCAGGAAGACTAAAAGCACTCGCTGATGGTTCCTAAACCGGCAGCACTGACAGGCTGCTAAGCAGATGACTCCATGTAGTGTTGTATGAAAGGAATGATTGTTGTATGACGTTAATTGTTGTATTGTTGTGTCATATCACTATTGTGCTCATATCCCAGCATACAGACACACACAGGGTTACCGAGCTGTCATGTTCCACCCTGGATGTTAGCAGGGCCGAGAGAGAGAATCCGTTTGAGTTTAATAACATGCTTACTGATTCCTCTAGACAAACAGCATGCTCAGGTGCTACCCCTGCACATGCCCGGCCCGAGTGCCATCATCCCAGTTATATTTCACAGCTCTTAACTGTTTAATCAGAACGAAGTACGTAATTCATTATTATAACAGTTTCAGCAGTACCTCGAACTCCTTGGAGAAGGTGCTGTTGGAGTGAAGGTCTGCGACGTGCTTCACGAATTCTTTCACAGGAAGCGCTGCGTGTTCTTCTGAAAAAGCAAGCGTTCACGTAGAGTATGTAGAATGGACAGAAAAACACTTAGATACTGGATTAAACTGCATGTACTGGATGTGTGTGTGTGTGTGTGTGTGTGTGTGTGTGTGTGTGTGTGTGTGTGAGTGTGGGTGTGTGTTTGTGGGGGTGTCTGTGTGTGTGAGTGCATGTGAGTGGTGTGTGTGTGTGTGTGTGCGTGTGTGTGTGTGGCTATGAATGTGTGTGTGTGTGTGTGTGTGTGTGGCTATAGATGTGTGTGTGTGTGTGTGTGTGTGTGTGTGTATTGTGTAATGCGTGTGTGTGTGTGTGTGTTTGTGGGTGAGTGTGTGTGTGTGGGTGTGTGTTTGTGGGTGAGTGTGTGTGTGTGTGTGTGGCTATGAATGTGTGTGTGTGTGTGTGTGTGTGTGTGTGTGTGTGTGTGTGTGTGTGTGTGTGTGTGTGTGTGTGTGTGTGTGTGTGTGTGTGTGTGTGTGTGTAGGTGTGAGTGCATGTGAGTGCGTGTGGCCGGTAGAGTGTGTGTATGTAAACAAAACAATTAATGTATGTGTGTGTGTGTGTGTGTGTGTGTGTGAGTGCATGTGAGTGTGTGTGGCCGGTAGAGTGTGTGTATGTAAACAAAACAATTAATGTATATGTGTGTGTGTGTGTGTGTGTGTGTGTGTGTGTGTGTGTGTGTGTGTGTGTGTGTGTGATTAGCGGAGTGCATGTGAGTGTGTGTGTGTGGGGTGTTTGTATTATTGTGTGTGTGTGTGTGTGTGGGTATGTGTGTGTGTAGTAGTAGTATTATTGTGGTATTATTAGGTATGTGTGTGTGTAGGTATTTGTATGTGTGTGTGTGTGTGTGGCTGGGAATATGGGGGTATGTGTGTGTGTGTGTGTGTGTGTGGAGGGGGAGGTATGTAATGTGTGGGGTATGTGTGTGGCTGTATTGTGTGTGTGTGTGTGTGTGTGTGTGTGTGTGTGTGTGTGTGTGGTATGTGTATTGTGGGGGGGGGGGTATTATGTGTGGGGGGGTATGTGTGTATGTGTGTGTGTGTGTGTGTGTGGTTGGGTGTGTGTGGGTGGGTGGGTGGGTGTGTGTGGGTGGGTGGGTGGGTGGTTGGGTGTGTGTGGGTGGGTGGGTGGGTGTATGATTACCTGTATTAAGCAGCAGAGGTGTCGAGGGAGCTGTTACGACTCTGGGAGACGCTTTGTCCTCGACGTACAGATGTGTGGCTTGAAAGCACTTCCTGCACACACAGGAGTCACACAGGTTAAAGCACCAGCCACGTAAAAGCTTCTTGCTGAGATAACGATAAGCCGAATGGAGCGCACGCGGTGTGGGGAAGAAAGGTTCTGATGAGTGTGTGGGAAAATTTAATGAAACTCCGTGACCCTTAAAAAAATCTACTTAATGAGCGTTTCAAGAAATTCGTGACTCGCCAGCAAGCTGAAGGTGCTACAGTACTTCTACAAATGAATTAGGTGCAGTATGCTTCCTAATAAAGGCTGTGTAAAGGTATAAGCAAATCCCCATGAATGCTTAGTAGAAGGTACAGATAGAGATAAAGCGTGACGATGACGGATGAAGATGATGATGATGATGACGACGCTGATTCGAGATGACAGACAGTGATCCTTAAGTGAAATAGCTACTGCACATCTACAATATTAAACATTGACTATACACGCCAGTGCGTCATGACACTGATTTAGTTATACATGAACTGAAGAATATAACAAGAATACCCAGAACTGCGTTTTAAATAGGAGAATAAGTTCAGCAGGGTGGCAAATAATTCTGCATCGTAGCAACACATAGGGCCCCAAGCATATATTCAGCAGCACAACCTAAAGGAAGTGTTACTTATGTTGTTTGGCCACATTATCAAGCTTCTTGCTGTTTCAGTATCTTTATCATTCATCCATCATCTATATCACTTATTTTGTATACAGGGTCGTGGGGGCCCAGGAGACTTAGAGCACGAGGCAGGGGACACCTTGGACATGGTGCCACTCCATTGCAGGGCTTGGTGGGTTTCCCCAGGGTATTCCGGTTTCCTCCCACATTCTCCTGGGATATGTTCTAGGCCCCCGCGAACCTGTATACAGGATGAAGCGGTATAGACGATGAGTGAGTGAGTGGAGAAAGACCAATTTAAATCCACAAATATCAAGATTCTTTGTTGATTTTTATTGATCAAATTTCATATTTCTAATGTAAACTGGTTCTTGTTTGGTTATTGTTCATGACAAATCATTACACATGATATTAAGGTATTAAATATTAATGCGTTAATCATACAAAATGAAAATACAAATGTTTTTAGTTGCAGCAGTTCATTTATAACCCCACATTTAAACAGTTATTTCTTAAAGTCGTATGCTGGTATTAATGAGCTCCACTCTTCTGGAAGGGATATCCTCTAGACTTAGGAGCGTCGCCGTGGGGATCTGTGTGCATTCAGTTATGAGTGAGTCGAGGCACTGATGCTGGGATGTCGAGGAGGCTCCGGTTCCTCTTCATCCTAAAGGTGCTAGTTCAGTGTGGAGGAGTTCAGCCAGGGCTCTGTGCAGGACACTCGAGTTCTTCCACTCCAACACACTTCATGGAGCTGGCTTTGTGCACATTGTCATGCTGGAACAGGTTTGGGCCTCTTAGTTCTAATGAAGGGAAAGTCTAACGCTACGGCATACAAAGACATTCTATACAATTCTGTGACAACTATTTACCAAAGTTTGGAGAAAAAGTGTAATGATCACATATCCACATACTTTCGGGCCATCATTAAGTGATGAAGAGTGTGTTCTTGTGCATGTGTGAGTATGTGGGTGTGCTGCTGTAGTACCTCCAGTAGATGAGAATGCTGATCAGGACCAGCAGACACACTGCAGTGAGAGTCGACACCACTGCTAACGGCACCACCGTTCTCCTCTCCGTCCCTCCCACCATTCCCACAAGGGACTGCGGGCTGCTGTTGCTCTCCTCTGTCCAGGAAAAAAGACATCATATTTAAGCCAGGGACTTTGTGGATTGTGCAGAATAACAGAACGTGTGTTATGAGAGTAAAAACTTTCGAAAATTTTGAGAATGAGACAAATATTAATTAGGGCAAGATTTTAAATGAGCCCACTACCTTGACTAAGAAGCAGCCCCACACATGAACTGTCCCATGATGCTTTACTGTTGGCATGACACAAGACTGACCTTCATACAAAAAAAACATCAAGGACAGACTGATATTCTACAAAAGTTACAGGGAGTGGACTGCAGAGGACTGGGGTAAAGACATTGTCTCTGATGAATCTCCTTTCCCATTGTTTGGGGCTTCCAGAAAAATGCTTGTTCAGAGAAGAAAAGGTTCTGTGTCATGACAACAGTAAAGCATCCTGAGACCAGTCATGTGTGGGGTCGCTGCTCAGTCAAGGCAGTGGACTCACTCACAATTTTTCCTAAGAACACAGCAATGAGTAAAGAACGGTACAAAAACATCCTCTGAGAGCAACTTCTCCCAACCACCAACCATCCAAGAACAGTTTGGTGATAAACAGTGACTGTTCCAACATGATGGAGCAGAACACCCTCAAAACATGAGGGGTCAGGAGTAGCTCAGTGGTTAAGGCACTGGACTGTAGTTCAAATCCCATGACCATCAAGTTTTCCCTGTTGGGCCCTTGAGCAAGGCCCTTAACCCCCAACTGCTTAGATGTACAGTATAATGAGATAAAAAAAAGATGTAAGATGTTCTGAATAAGGGCGTCAGCTAAATGTAAAACATCAAGATTTTGAGTCGATGGCCAGGAAACTCTCTAGACCTTAATACCATTGAGAACTTGTTGAGGCGATTGAACAAACAAAAACCTACAAATTTCGAGCAATGTCCAAGCATTATGTATGATTATGTAAGAATGGGCTGCCACCAATCAGGGGGTGGCCCAGAAGTTGATTGACAGCTTGCCGGGGTGAATTCTTGAAAAAGAAGGGTCCACACTGCAAATATTGACTCTTCTCATAAACCTAATGTAATTGCTAATAAAAGCCTTTGACACTTATGAAATGCTTGTAATCATACTTCAGTAGACCAGAGAAACATCTGCCACAAAGATCTAAAAGCACTGAAGCAGCAGACTTGGTGGAAATTAATCTTTGTGTCATTTTCAAAACATTTGGTCACGGCTGAGAGAAGAATTAATTTGCGCGTTGTCCAATTTCCGTTCTGCTCGACAAAACCCAAATCTAATCAGAAACGGTCGTAATGAGAGTGGAGCAGAAATCTGTAGCAAAGTAAGACATGGACGGCTCTCACAGGTCTCTGTATAATAATCTCCTAGACACCAAACACTATAGGGGGACACACCAGTGCAAAGCAACAAGCAAAACTAAAGGCGTTCACAGTAGAAGTCAGATAAAACGGTTGAATTAAGGGCAGAAAGGTGACCATCCAGTCACTGCAGAAGAGCCAAAAAAAAAGGTGCGAGTCAATATACTGTAAAAACTATGTGAAGCAAGAACTCAGAAGTTTGGAAAACGAGGAATAGCCGTTGTTCTAATTAACATTTAACGTTAAAGTTTATGAGCAGGGTAAACGCTGACTGGTCTTAAACTGTAACAGGGAAGTCAATACGGTGACCCCAGGAGGGATTATTGGTGGTGATGTTAATTTAGGAGCCCGACAGATGTTGGTATTAGGTTCTCAAAATTTGCTTATCATAACACTGGTATGAGGTTGCTTCTGAAAGTTGAATGGATTGATGGGATGAATCGCTAGTCAGAAGAACGCTAAAAACGACGATGGGATAACATTGAACGAATGCCCCTACCTCACTCTCAGACCCTTCACCACAGACTGTCTTTCATTTTTCTCAACATTTCAACTCACATAGTTATGTTTCATTGCTGCTACTTTGTTTTACTTTGGTGTTAGATCATTGTAAATTACGTATTCATCTTTATCTTCATACTGTAGTTAGTTACCACATCCACAATTAACATCCTCAAGTTAATGTAAAAGCTATTAGCTATTAAATAAATCAGATTCATAATCTTATCAATCTATGAATCACTTCAATAATTGATGGATAATTTGATTATCAAAACAGCCGCTAGTTGCAGCCCTAATTAACACTAAACCAGACAGGGACGCGAACTCTGGACGCTGCTGTGAGAGCACAGGGTGTTGCCACTGGGCCACTAGGGGGCATACTGTTAATGCTAGTTACCGCGCATAACATAACAACAAGCACCACAGAAAATACCAGAAAACAGCAATTTACTCACTCTCTCATCATCTATACCACTTTATCCTTGAAGACTTAGGGGATAAGGCGCGGTATGTCCAGAAAAGGGGGCCAATCCATCACAGGGCACACAAACCTACACACACTTAGTCACATACTACAGGCAATTTGGGAACGCCACTGTCTTTGGGAGGAAGAACAGAGTACCTGGGGGGAAACCCAAAAGCACACGTACACGAGAACTTCACGCACACAGACCAGAGGAGGGAATTGAACCTGGCTCATGGAGGTGCAAGGAGGCAATGCTAGCCACTACGCTACTGTGCCACCTAATACTGGAATGTAAATTGAAAAAAAAAAACCCGATCAAAAGTGTTAAAAAAAACATCTTACGGTCTGAGATCTGTTCTGTGATCGAGGTCATGGCACCTGGTTTGGATGCTGTACAAACACCACATTACAGTAGAGGGATTCAGGAGCTAAGATGCAGCTCACTGTACTATTTCTGAAATTCTCCGTCTGAAGAATTAAACAAAGAGGTAACTTTACAACACTAAGTTCTAAGTTGTAACTTTACAACACGAAGTTGGGAGACGCTCGCTGTGTGTGGGAGGCTGTTGTGTCGATCCCACCCTCCCATCCCGGAATTGATGTGGTCGGACAAATGGATGTTAACCAGCATAAACGCTCGTAATAGACGTTAGAATTTTGTTGTTTTGAGGTTGTATTTGCATTGTGGTGTTTGTGGGATTTCTCAACATCATTTTATTAAAGTCATTCTAATGATCGTTGTTTCCCAAACAACGTTAATTGTCCTCGCCACATCGTTACTACTAGATTACAAAGCTCATCTACAGTAATGGTAAGGTTCCCACTGGGAAACCCCCCTATCATGCGATGATTCCCAGAAGTCACACCAGATTTGAGACACAAATGACTTCTTGTGGTGGTGACACACACACATGCAAGTCCATTACATTTTATTGTCATAAAGTCTAATGAGGTCTGGTGTTAATTATCCTTTAATGTTAAAATGTCCCGGTCGGTGTTCTGATCGTTAAATTGGACCGACTTAGACTCACCATTAAACACAGGCTGAGTGGGTTCATTAACATGCTTCATCGAGACCAACAAAGAGTTCCTGGTGACGTATATCGTCCTGCTCTCGGCATCCGGAGCCGAGGTCACTGAATCGATGTGAGGTTTGGTCCTCCACACTTTGACCTTGCCATGACCCCGAACACCTCCATTTAGGACACTAGGCAGACCCAGCTGATCATCATTTGGGCTGGACACTGTCGTCCTAGATTGCGAGCCGTCGCTGTGAGCATAAGTTACCAGCATGACGTCTTCGTCTTCTGGCTTAGCGTGGCTGCTGGGTCGCCTGTCGTGGGTTTTTGGCTGGTCAGGTGGAAAGGTTTGAGGTTCCACTGTGAGCCACTGCTGCTTAGGTGATGTGCTGGTCTTGATAGTTGGAAGCAGGACGTCTGGGTGGCTGGTGGAGGAGGTCATGGAGTCGGAGATAGAGGTCATGGAGGAAGAGGCGTGTCCAGGCGAAATCCTGGGTGTGCTGCTTGACGTACTCGTTGATAAAGTGGGCTGGGAAGTGTGCTGGAGAATAACAATAATCAGGACAATTTATTACTTCCAAAACAGTCATAGATGCTTTTAGATTTCAATCAAGATGATAACCTCATCCTACCTCGGTAAATTCTTCCAAATGTGGCGACTCGACAGAAGGATCAGGATCATTTTCTGATAAATAAGTGGTTTAAAAAAATTTTTTTTTATTATGCCATAAATAAAAAAAAATAATGATATGAATGCATTTACTGTTTATCTACAAGTGCCGTTCAAGTCAAACAGGGACTTTTATTGTGCAGAATAACAGAACGCAGTTACAAAAGTCAAAACTTCACTTTATTTCTCTATATAATCCATTAAAGCACTTATTCAAGTGTTTCATTAGTGTTTGGACACCATCAGGATCTAATGTTTTCTCAGTACTTCAGAGTCGTGATTGAATTTCCTGCTTCATGTCTGAAACCCCGGCCTCCCAGGAACTCCTTAATGCCCCAAACATGTGGAAATGGCTTGAAACGAGTTCAGGACCGCACGGGGAATATGGCAATAAATCCCAGCCGAGTTACTGTAATGTACAAGCGGCGTTGGTGAATGATTGTGTGTACAGATGTGTAACTTCAACAAGCTGGCGACGAGTTTTCCTTTAATTGTCTCATCACCGTACTGTGCTTGACATCTTCTATAAAGGTCAAGCCTCATTTAATAGCAATTTCATCACAAGTCCTGGTTTGACTCGAACACCCCGTGTATAAATTGCTGCGCAGGGTGTGTATTACCAGGATCTTCCAGCGGCATGTCGACTATAACTTGGTCGCTCATGCGCCCTGTCAGACCGTTGGTGCAGAGCGCCACCACCTGGACCACGTAGCTGTTATTGGCCAGCAGGTTGTGAATGATCGCTCCCTGTAGCAAGAATCAAAGCGTCAGTGCACATCCACACCATGAGACATCATCATAAATCAACACGACAGACAGCTTACCACGTCCTGATCACCATCTGTCAGGTACTGTCGTTTCTGAGCGTTCTTCCCCTGCAGACTCTGGTAAGTGACGGAATATCTCTCGATGCTGGTGTCGTGGACGACGCGCGGCCTTTCCCACGTCACCATTATGCTGGTGTAGTTCTGCGGATCCGCCTGGACGTTTTCCGGGTCTGAGCTGCACGCTGAGCGCGAGAGCATTCGGTTAGAAAGCATGTTCGTTCCATACTGTCTTATACTGTAGCTCTGGTGTATTTACCACCCAAAATGTTAGAACACTAGGAAGAAGAGAGGGGAAACGGCAGGGGGAAGAAAAGTGTGTGCTTGTGTGTCAAAGAGGGTTTTGTTAAAGTACAATGAAGAGAGCATGGACCAGTGTTCCAAAGTCTGAGGCCCTGTAGCACTGAATGATCAGGAAACCCCGTCCACCCCCACTGAGAGGACACGCTTGGTTTTAGGGGGAACATTATAAATCAGAATGTGTAGATATTGAAAAAAAAAAAAATTAAAAGTGTTAAATACTTTGTAGATTCAAGCCAGTGATATTTTTAGACGGATGTAACAAGTGAAGTGTGAGATTCTACAAGCAGGAAGGTCGAAGTGCGGGAAACAAAAGTGCTCATTGTGAGTGACTAATCATGGGGAAAAAATAGAAGCAGAATATATAATGACAGACGTTTGGAATGTCTTTTATGGTATTTTTGGGGATGACGAAATGGGATGGACCAGCAGTACACACACACACACACAAAAAAAAAACTTTTCCACTACTTGAAAAAGAGAACAAAGGAAGACCCATGCTGAGGGGAAGGGGTGTTACTTAGCAACGGCTAACTCGCTGCCGACACGGAGGGGCATCAGCAGAGTCTGAGAACACCAGAGTGACCGCTAAGCGTGAGCTACTCAGTTAGAGCACATGGTCCTGTCAGGTAAACATCAGTGACGTGTGTGTGTGTGTGTGTGTGTGTGTGTGTGTGTGTGTGTGTGTGTGTGTGTGTGTGTGTTTGCATTATACGCACTAGGAGCGAGGACTTCCTCAGTGCCGGTGTAAGAGGAGAAGACCTGACCCAGGAACTGCTGCTGTTGCTCCCTGTAGTTGTTCTGCAAGTAATCTGTCAGCATCACGTATCCAGCCTGCTGCATGGTCATCACTTCACAGAACACCTCCAGCTACACACACACACACACACACATATATATTACTGTACATACACCAATCAGCCATAACATTTTGACCTCCTGACTAAGATTGAGTAGGTCCCCCTTGTGTCACCATTCTGACACCTTTCTATCGCTAACCTCTACAACAATCTGATACACTAGCTCTTCCATTGGATCCTTGGCCACCCATGCCTCGGATCACTTTTGGTATGTCCTGACCAGTGCAGACCAGGAACATTCCACAAGAGCTGCAGTTTTGGAGTTGCTCTGACCCAATTGGCTATCCATCACAATTTGCCCCTTGTCAAAGTCAATCCTTACTCCTTCCCTTCCAACAAATCAACTTCAGGGGGAAAAAAAAGGTTCACGTGCTCCCTAATACTGTATATCCCACCCACTTCCGGCCATCATTTTAACGAGATAAGACAAAATGTAGCTACTGTGAAAAGGGCCGAATTGTGATGTCTAGGGGACTGGGTCAAAGCAACTCCAAAACTGCTGGTCTTACAGGTTTTCACGAGAGACTGTGTAAGAACTAAACAAACGCTCTGTGACGTCACTCATAGAGGTTTGAATGTTCATCTATGGGAGCTCTGGTTTTTCGCCATCTCAGCGGGAGCTGACTCCACCCAAATCCAGGTTATAAAAGTTGGAACATGCCTACTTACATCAGTTAACAGAAGCTACATGGCATAGCTTTAGCATAGCTAAATTGTTAAATTGCTTAATTGTAGCTAATGTTAATTGACATGAGCGTTACGTTGCATTTGAAAAAACTCTGTCATCCAAAGCCTACATGTCGTCCCATGTCAGCCCCTACTTTTCCTGTGGTAAATTAAACTACAATGATTCCAGTTAACTGGTTAACCAAAGTGATGCAGCGCAGGCAGCAGGCGGCCTGAAACTCCCACTACTGTATCGCCCACTCAATAGGCCATCTCCCTAATTATACATACATTTATGGCTTAATATAATTTTAACTGGTGTGTTATATAAAACTTCACCCCCGTTCAGTCGTCATGAAGCGAAAATCTAGCTATGAACAACATAACCGGTTTTTTTTTTTTTTTTTTTTGGACCAGGCTGGAAACTTTGGAAACTATCTAAGGGGATTGACTCGCATTGGTGGCCAGCTCCTAGTGGTTGTTTGAGGAATTGCACGGTACACCCCTTGGTTTCCTCTCGCTCCATTTAAATACCGTTTATTACTGCGTCGTGTCCGGTTGGCGGAATATACCCAGCAACCAGGTACTGTTTTATTAGAATATTTGTAGAATGTTTCAATTAATATTCTGTGACATACTAAGAAAGAGGGAATCTTTAGCCTCGTTGTGATACCAGGATTTCCCTGCTAGCCATAAAAAATACTGTAACAGCATGGTTTTATAGCGAAAAAGAAAACTGCATGTTTTTCTATGACCACTGGAGCAATCAGCTTTGAAGGGTGTTCATTAGGATCAGAACCCTTTCAATTCCTTTGAAGGATCAGGAGGATAAGGTATTTATCAACCCATTTGTGGAGAAACTGAAAATTTGTGTGCACAGCAGGATCTTTTCTAACGCACTCATACGAACCGCAATTTTGATTTAAGGCAGACGTGAAAACCCCCGTATTATCGCTTTAACACTTGACTTGATACGACAGGTCTCATTCTAGGGACATTCTGTTATCCTGCATGAGGAAATATCTATTTAATGATAAGATGTATTATAAGTGCATTACAAAAATGACAGAAAAAGACAGTACTGTACAGACGAATGAGTGAATAATAAAGTCATGACAAAAACAGTGTGAACCGCGTAGGGCAGTTTGTGTGCATGTGAGTGAACTGGAAATGCAGGATTACAGAAAAGCTCTGACCTGCGTCTCAGAAATTGGCACTGTGTCTTTGAAGACGATCCACGTCACTGTCTCTGTGCAGGGTGGCGTGGTGAGAGAGCCATTGTAGATGAAATATTTGGCCGTCGACTCGGGCAATAGACCGAGCAGAGGGAAGGCCTCAAGTGGACTGCTCTTACCTTCAAACAGAGAGGAAAGCATGACAATATATCTAACAGGAAACTCTCTGTGTCTATATACATGATACATCTGATGTTAAAAGTAAATCTTTAATGAGTCACAACACTAACACCACCACCAGGTCAACTGGATAGCATTGATTATTAATTATACAGGATCATGGGACCAAAAACTCGTCAACGTCAGCTTTTTTGTTTCGATCACACAGAAGGACCAATTTAACACTAATTGCTCTAAATATCAACACTGGCGATGATAGACAGGTATCAGAACACTCAGTGCATCTGTGATGAGGCTTGGCAGGCAAACACCTTCAAGGTTGTTGATCCAGCCTCCAAACTCCTCAGATATTAAACTAATCCACCATCCGCAGGACGCACCAGACAAGCAAGTCTGACCCATGGAGGCCCCACCTGGCAACTTACAGCACTTAAAGTATCTGCTGCCAATGTTCTGGTGCCAGAGACCACAACACACATTCAGAGGACATGTGGAGTCGTGCCTCGAGGGGTCACAGCTGTTTTGGAGGCACAAGGGGACCCAAAAACCTATGCGGTTTTAATGTTATGGCTGATTGATGTGTATTACAAGGATTATAGCAAAATGGACCAAAATTCATTTAAAGCCTATTTAAACTTAGAACAAAATATGATTTTAGCAATCAAAGTTGCAAATAAATTATTGAGATTAAGTTAATTCCACACACATACACAGCGCCTGCGCGCACAAACGGAAACGTTTATTTGTCGGCATTTATTATTACTTTTTTTTTAAGGTAAAGTGCAGGTTAATTTGTTTTATTTTTGCTTTATATTTTATATGAATTATTTTTATGTATTTATTTTTTTGGACTGTTGAACGAATAATCTGAGTTTCCATTATTTCTTATGGGGAAATACGATTTGGTTTACGAGTGTTTTGATATACGAGCCCGCTTCCGGGCATCCAAGGTTCCACTGTACATGTTAAACTTTTAACTTTTAACTTTTTTAAAAATATATATTTTCAAATATATAATATGTTAAAGGTTTAAAATTGGAACAAATTCTAGGGAAAATGTAATATTGGATTGGGATATTTATAAAATCCTGATACGTATAGAATCGCACCGAGGTATTATGATAATATCGTATCGAGAGGTGACTGGTGATTCCCATCCCCAGTATCTACAGCCAGATCTATGAGTATAAGATCGTGCCATGTTTCAGCTCAAACATCTTGCAAACATTTAACAACACACACTGTACGGCCTGCTGCGCAAAGTGCCTGATCTTTTTATTATACAAGAAAAAAAAAATGCCTTATTGAGGTTCCCTTACTGTTTTTTTTTCCTTTGCCCTTGTCAATAATCTGTGCAAACAATTCTGATTTTCATTCAGTTCATTTTGTGTGAACAGAATAAAGAATAAATAAATAAATACCGTATCGACTGACGGCGTTGACCCCATCGATTAAGGCGGCATAGTTCTCGTTATCCTCAGCGCTCTCCTGTGAAAACATGAACATCACTGAGTACAGAGGAAAGGCAATAATAAAACCTGTACTGTTTGACTGAGAAGCACCGACTCACCTCAAACAGCACGGCCAGTGCAGTGAGTCTGCCGTTCCCCCTCAGAGCATCATCCACCGACCCGAACTCACTTTCCTCATAGCAGTAAATCTGCATCTGTGAGTGACAGTGAGCATCAGTAAAGACATGCATGGAGAGGACATCAATAAGCATTTCAAACTAGCATTGAGCTTCTGTCTGGACGTCATCATTCATTTACACACAGTGGAATAACAGCAGCTTTACTCTGCCCGAAAAATGATGAAACTCATGTTAGTGGGGAAACTTGATGAAATACTTGACTGAAGCCAAAATAGTTTTGGTGCCAAATTTGACTTCCCTCCATTAACAAAGAAAAACCAGCAGATGTTACTGCAGATGTTATGCGTATTTGTGTTGTTATATACAGTAGCTTAATACTTTATAACGCACAGGTTAGTTTTGCGCTATGGCCGATGATAGATAAATCATATAAAATTTTCAGATTTTCTGAAAAAATTTGATAGATAAGCACCTTGTATTACTGATTCTTCAACAGAATTAAGAAAATCCTAGGGCCTCCGAGTGGCGCAGTGGGTAAAGCGCTCGCCCTATCATCCGGAGATCGCTAGTTCGAATGCTGTAACCCCTCGCAGCCGGAGGTCTAGAGAGAGCTGATTGGCCGAGCTCCCTCAGAGGGGAGAGATGAGAGGTACATAGTGCTCCCACATTAATCACGGCTCTACAGCCAGTCAGGGGCGTCTGTGAGCTCGCGCAGCGGAGGGAGCGGATAGCGCTGTCCTCCGAGTGTGTTACGCCGCCCCCAACGGTGCGCGAGCGAGCAGTTCGAAAAGATGCGGTCGGCTGGCGTCACGTGGTTCGGAGGAAACACGTTAAAGTCTTCAGCCCTCCCGGCTGAGTGGTAGTAGTAGCCTTAATGTGGGAGCGCCCCCTAGTGACGGGGAGGAATTGGACACGACTAAATTAGGTAGAAAATCGGGAAAAAAGAAAAAAAAATTTAAGAAAATCCTAAAAATTGTTCTACAGCTCTATAAAGTACACTCTCCAATCTGATAACTCCAGTTGTCATTGAAAAACATGCATCATTCCGCTGGTGAAGTTTTTTTTAGGGGTGGCCAGGAAATCCTGGTGTTAACATGAGGTTGAGGGTTTCCTCTTTTAACTGCAGCATGAAATATTCATTCGAATATTCTTAAAAATGCATTTCAAAAAACTTTTCCCGAGGCACTCCTTAAGAACAAAGGCCATAGCTCTGGAACCCGACGTGATACAATCATAAACGTGCGATCATAATGGAGCTTATTGAACTAGGTGTCTGAAAATATGCAAATCACCCATGTCACTTAATACCTGATTTGATGTGACGGGTCACATGTTGTGTTGCTGCAATCCAATCTACTCAAAATCTTGTACGAAAAGGGAGGTTTTAGGACCTCCAGTCAACATTCACACGCTCATTCACACACTATGGGAAGTTTGGGAACGCCAATAAGCCTGTTACAGCATGTTAATACTGCAGGCGACAGTGATGATCTATGTTCACATTGTGCTTAATTTAGGGCTCCCATTTCTCACAATTATGCGACTTGGCAGCCACTCTTATCCAGAGCAACCTATGTTTATTTTGTTATAAATCAGAGCAGTTAAGGATTAAGGGTCTTGCTCAAGGGTCCAACAAGGGCAGATTAGCAGTGCTGGGGTTTAGACCTGGGACGATCTAATCAGTAACCCAACACCTTAACCACTGAGCTACCCCCGGCCAAATGATATGACGGAAAAATGAATTCCATCCAGAGATCAGTTAACGGGTAATGCTAGGTAATGAGTCTAGAAAGCAGATTGGCCGCACTCTCACATCAATCATAGCAACAGTAGCCAATCAGGGGCCTCTGAGAGCTTCCACAAGTGCTTTGATCTGAGTGTGTGATGCAGCAGTTTTGAGAAGATGTGAGACACTGAGACACTGATAAGAATTTGCTCTGGATAAGGTAAGTAATAATCAAAAACCATTGTGCTTAATGAAAGCTAAGCTCAACAAGCTTCCCACGACACACAAACAATACATTCATTAAACTCAAGGTTTATCAAGCACTTTGCACTTTCCCATGTCGGACTGTGGGGGTTTTTTCCTGGGATCTCAACACAACTGATCACACCGTTAATCCTCATCTTGATCTCTTAATCCTGTAATGCATCTGGGAGACGGTGTTGCCGTGTCCGGTGTGTGTGTTTGGATGTCTCGACGCGACTCTTACTTCTAAAGGAAACTTGTAGCCATTGAGGCTGTGCTCTGAGCCGTCGGATGAGGCGTTGCAGCGGCCCCAGTGGAACGTGATCTTGGCTACTCTGAAGCGTGACCGCAGTCCTCCTCCGCTGATGTAGTACTCCCCGTTCACGCTGATAACCACTGAGAAATGCAAGAGCACGAACACACGCACACACCAACACACCAGTATGTAGTCAACGTTCTGGTATGAAGAGCCACTCAGTTCCTCTGTGGATACTTCGGAACATATACAGACCCGTGAGACAAAAAAAAGACAAGTGATCTATGGATGTGTATTAGAATCCGTGTCAATCCAACCTGTTTTTCCATCGTTGCTGATGGTGGAGTCCGACATGAGCTGCTCCCAGTTCTCCAGCTGCAGGTCCTGGTACTGCACCTGAACCTGCGTGAAGTTCTCGTCGATGTTGATGGGCGACTGCTTGGCCCCGTTGCAGGAGCGGTACTTCTTTACCCAGTGCTGCTGGTTCAGGGTTCCTGCAGAGACCCAAACGCGGACATTTGTTTCATCGTAACTCACGTTTCCCCCCCAGCCTGGAGTGTTCGCGTGCTTCAGAGGACAGAAGGACATTCTGGATCTTACTCCAAAGCCCAGTCCTTGGATCAGTGAGTTCAATCTGAGCTGAATTAGGATGAATGAGAGAATTATGTGAGTAAAGTTAAATTCAAGGTCAGCTCGAATCCAGCTGTGTGGGATTCAATATCTCACGACTTTTCTTTCTTTTTTCCAAGCTACAGTATAAGCTAAAACTTAGCCAAAACGCAACCTACACAACAGTGTTGCCAGCAAATCGAATGACTTCTGGCAAATTTTAAATAAAGAAGGATGTTATTGGTTCTGCGAGTGATGCAAGGGAAATAATTCTAGACAAAACGTCTAGTTCAGTCTGTCTGTAATAAGACTTAACATTTCGAACATTTCAGTTATATTACACCATACACTATAAACAAGCTTGATTACAAACTGATGTTCTCTCCGTACTGAAAGGAAGCGGGTTGTTCAACTCAACAGAACAACAGAACACATTTATGAGAGTAAAAACTCCCTTTATTTGTCTATATAATCCCCTGCTGCACTAATGCACTCATCTCAGAGTTTCACTAGCGCTTGGACACCATCAAGGGAGGACGTTTTCTCAGCCATGACTGGACTGTCTGCTTCACGTCTCAAACTCTGGCCTCCCAGGAACTCCTTTAATGGGCCCAAACATGAGGAAATGGCTTGGCGCAAGGTCCGAGTTGCTGTAATGTGCAAATGGAGCAAGTGAATGATGCGTCTCTTATGTGTGTTGGAGACAAGTTTTCAAGGACCAGGTGTTCCAGTCGCTCTCGCTGCATGTTCACGGAAATGACTGCAGTGGGGCTCCGAGCCACGCCATTCACAGACTCACGGCCTTCTTTCAAATGTTGGCACCATTCAAATGTCTTAGTCTCGTTCGACATTTTTACGTTTTTTTACGCTTTTATGTTCCAGATATTTGACAAACAAACATTCCTACGATACTGAGGACCAATCTGGTGTCTATCCCGAGAGACCTTGGGTACATCCTGGACGATTGGCCACTCTATCCCAGGGCACACACACACACACATACACACTCACTCACACACTGTCCGTCAGTTTTAATCTGCATGTTTTCTGACTGTAGGAGAAAAAATATCCTGCGTATCAGGAGGAAACCCACCAAGCACGGGGAGAACATAATCAAACCCGCGCCCTGGAGGTGCAAGGCGAGGCGACCACATGAGGACACATTTCAGTAAAACGTCTGCACGCTACCCGAGTCAATCAATCTACTCGATCTCCTTCACCTTCCCTTTCAACAGTTTCTTTTTAATTTCATATAACACCTGCTACGGTACAGGAGCCCACTATAGCATTCCTCACCAGGAAACCTACTGAATGGAGTGAAAATACTATCAGTCACCGCGTAGCGGAGTGTGAAATAAATCACTATGACTATACGGTTCAGCGCACATAGCACCAGGCAGAGGGAAATGGGTTTTCACAAGCTTGTACATGTAAAACAAATATGCCACTCACACCCCCACGCAGTTCAGCGCCTTACACACACACACACACACACACACACCCTGTTGAGTAACAGTGCAGCTTAAAGATCACGCTGCATCCTCAGCCTCCATTATCACCTCACTTTTCATTATTATTGTCTCTCCACACAGCCTGATATCTAATTAGCGCGTCTCTAAAGCCTCCTGCGTTCTCTGTGCGTCCTGCACCGGATGGAAGCACTAACCAGACCCAGCATATTCGGAGAGGTTGGAATCGCAGTGCAGTGCGAGCCGTGACGGAAAGGTGAAGCGCTTTAATGCCAGGGAGTCTCATCAGGCCCCTGCGGCACGGCACACGGCACAGACATGACACGCCGTGATCAGCCGCAGTCCTCGCTGCTATGGTTACAAACAGCGAAGGCATTTCAGTTCGGAGGAGGCCAGCACGCAGAGGCGGCTTAGGAATACACGCGAGACGCTGGACACGCAGGATCCTGATTTCATATCTATTCTTATAGCACTTTGATCATTAATAATGAACAGGATACAGTATACAGGAGATACGAATCAAGAGACGACTCAGAAACACCGCTTTTGTCCTGCTTTAGTCTAGTCTTCTGATTTTTTAAGTGTTTTTAAAAGACTGCCTCGTTTAGGGGGTGTGTCAGGTCCCGGCGCGGGTGAATGAGAGAAAAGGAGGTTTTTGTGCCGGGGAGTAATGTGTGTTTCTGCGCTCCCTTTTGCTCTTTGGGAGTCCTGGGATTAAGGCTGTGTTGGTCCCACTCTTTCACATGTTAATATATTTATTCACAGTTCAGTGCGCACACACACACACACACACACACACACACACACTGTCGGCCGTCTCTTCCTCCTCTCCAGGCCACTCCAGAAAACAGCTTTTCCAGCTCATGAAAAAGTTCTGTCGGGAAGAAGAGAAGCTTCTCGATGCTTCAAACACCACGTCTTCATTTAATAATGAAATATTCCTGTATATAATGTCAAGAAAACAGCAATACGTTTTTTTCAAGAAAAAAAAAAAAAGAGTATAAAAAAATGACCAGGTCATCTGCCAGACGTTTGCTCTGATTAAGTTTAGACGCATATTAATGTCAATTCCTCGTTGGTTTATGTTTATGTTCAGGTCAACCCGGGATTTTGCGATTAAAGGCGTGAAAACGATTGACATTTACAGAAGACTTCAAGCGCGGCACGGTGATGAGCCTCGACGGCGCAGTAAAACATCTGAATGGTGCAAACGTTTTAAAGAAGGCCGTATGTCTGTGTGTGATGATCCCGGCCCGTTGCGTTCGTTCTCATGAGCGTTCAGCACAAATCAATAGATGTGGGAACTGTACACACAATCAATCACCAGCATCACTTGCAAATTACAGGAACTCAGCTAGCAGTTATTGCCTCATCCTTTATACAGTCCTGACCTCACTCCAAGCTATATCTACATGTTTGGACCATTTCAGGAGTTCCTGGGAGGCCGGCGTTTAGATGTCAAGCAGGCAGTCAGATCATGGCTCTGGTGTACCGAGGAAACGTTCTACCTTGATGGTGTCCAAGCGCTAGTGAAACACTGGGATATGTACATTAATGTAGCAGAAATATAGAGAAATAAAGGAAGCATTTACTCTCATAGACTGTGTTCTCCTGTTCTGTACAATCAAAAGTCCACTTCTGGACAGCCAAAGGAACTTTACTTACTGGAAACCAGTGCCAAAACCCAAGCACTTTCAGCAAGATTTCACTAATAATCTAATATTGTCATCAGACCAATCAACACTTTCATCAACACTTATCTCCTTAGTAACTGCTTCAAGCTACAGTAACTCAAAAGCTACAACTAGCTCCCGATCCCCAGATCCCTCTCTAACCCCTGATCAAGGGCACTACAAGAGATTGTACACTCAGTCTAGTGCACTAGCATTCCATTCTGTTTGGGATTCAACACCGGATCAGTTAGTTAGCTCTTAATTAGAAAGATTCAAAAGCCAGTATTAGTTCATGTTACCTGCACATCATCCATAGCATTTTATTTTCAACAGACGCACCGAATGAGCTAATGCTAATGCTAGCACCTATTTGAATGACACATCTGTACACCCTCAGAAGCAATCACGGTATGATAACAAATCTAACTTGTGTAAATTCATCTCCTTATTACCTTCTTCATCCATTTTCACACAGTTGTTTCTCATTTGAAACAGAAGCTATCAGACGCTAGGTTTTATCTGTGTGAAGAAGCACAGGCTAATCCTGTAACCTGGTAATCATCAGGTAATCTTTTGAGTTATTATTTTCGGCTATGAAATCTATCTTGAATGTAATTTGAAAAAAAATACATAGTTTGTCTAATGTCAGTTAATGGTAATTCTGCCATCCGCTTATTTCTGACGGACATTGTGCTAGTCACGTGTCTGTGAAACGTCAATAGCGAAATGACTCTAGTATTTACATCTACAGAGGAACTCCGGCATGCGGCCTTAAGAACTGAAGTTTCTTGTGGAGTTTGCTTCAGCATACAAAGCATTTTCGGCATATGAGGTAACGAACCGAACGCCTGAGCTGAAGCTGCGCGTACGTCCGGGAGCCGTTCAAAACTCGTTCGTGGCAGTGGAAAGCCAAACGAAGTGAGTTAAAGTATTTTTTTTGTAATTTTTTATTTTTTTTTTAAGGTGCAAGGCGACAGTGCTAACCACTACGCCACCGTGCCGCCACATTCAGTTCATTTTTACGAATTGTCATTGTTGCAAAGCAGCTTTACATAATCGAAAGAAATTATGGATGTTGTAAGAAATGTGAACGTGTATGAATCAGTCCCTGATGGGCGACGGTGGCAAGGAAAAACGCCCTGAAAGAAACCCAGAGAGGAATCAAACTCAACAGGGAACCCATCCTCATTCTTTCCTAACTGTTTTTATCTGCGAAAATCTGATTATAGTTTTGGAAATTGGCAATATCGGTAATATTTTTGGTGGCTGGAACGGATTACCTGCATTTACATTATTTCCTATACGAAAAAGCGTTTCACAATGCGGAATTTAATCTGAAGAACAGATTAGATTCCTACACTGAGGTACCGCTGTATAAGCTTAGATATAGCAAGCGATCATTACACTATTTAATCTGATCTTTTAATACAGAATTCTACAATGTTGATGCCGTTATCTTGCAGTGTGCGAATACCGTTCAGTTACCAAAAAGCTTCTCCTGTCTCCTAAATGCCCCGTGGAGGTGGCACAGCACTTATGCTGATCCTTCATTCAGCAAACAGCCAGCAGTCAGACGCTGACCGTGACACTGATCCCGCTTTATCCTTTCCATCAGGGAACTTTATATCCTCAAGCAGCTCGGTTTCCAGAGGAAGAAGGCAGAGTTATAAAAAGCCCCTGAGACAACGGGAGGACTTGTTCCCGAGGCACTCACCTGTGTAAGACCAGTCCACGTCCTCGGCAAATCTGTGCTGCTCCCTCAGGTACTTGCTGCTTAGACCGACTAGATGAGAGAGAGAGACATATCTTTAATAAAAGATAAAGATTAAGCACAGACACTGAACAGGAGGATGTTACTGTATGTTTCTGTTAGAATAGTTTCAGTCGTTTCTCAGACTCCTTCACTCTGAACGCACTGAGAGTGAAAATGACTCATTATCATTTAAATTCTTCATGGGACATGTTGCCCCTCAAGCAGACTAAGACAACACATCACTGTCATATTTGGTTTACACACACACACACACACACACACACACACACACACACACACACACACACCACCCAGACACACAGGTTCACTCTCAGATTTTCAGATGACATGAAAATACATAGATCAAAAGGGCGTGCGTTCTAGATATACAACTATAAATCACACGGCAGGAACCTACAGCGCTTTGCTTTCCAAAAAAAAAAAAATCTAAATCAAAACCTGTCCCAAAACATTACAGGCTATAGCCGAGCTGACTGACTATTAATAAAAAAATTAAATAAATAAATAAAAAAAACACATGACCTAGTAGATTGGGCATTTTATTTAATAGCCAATGGTTTGGGGCTTGATTAATTGTCATTATCTATACCCTTTCTCATAGGGCACAAGGATATACCAAGGGTATACCCAGAATATGGTGCCAACCCACGGCCAAGTGGGAAATGTCAATCAAAGGTCTGTGCACGTCTGCTCAATGCTTCACCCACACAGATTGGAGGCGAGATTCGAACCCCCAAAGCTCGAGATATGAGGTGACAGTGCTAACCAACCATGTGCAAAATAACGACTGGCCAATGCGCGTATCTTCTGCACATTGGAACTGGTTTAAAGAATCAGGCGCTGAATGTTCATGAAAACGACTGCAGTGATCACTTTAAGGCCTTCATTCACCAAAAGTCTCTGTTTGACTTGAATGCACTCTGTAGTCTATACATGAATGCAGCAGCCCTTTTTAAAACTCTCTATACATTTTCCAGTGAAGCTGAAGGCCTTAGGTCAGGCTAAGGTCATGACCTTTTAAACAGAGAGAGTTCTTTGTTCTAATAAAACACCTTCTGGCTATAATTCAGAGTGACACGACAACAACATCAACCAGAGCTCAATTACTCCTCCATGGAAAACCCCAAACATTGGATGTTTACAGTGACCTCACAGCGTCACGTGAAATCAAGTCATTTGCTAAACGCTATATAAATAAGAAAATTATACAGACCCGAAGACAGGTGACGCAGAATAAACTGTATACTGTATCCTGCCATAAAACTGAAATACAACCCCAAAGTCAGGTCACGGTGGTTTAAGGCAGAAAATATTTGCTGGAGGATCAAATGTTGCCTTTTAGACTAATGTAAGTGTGTGGATGGATCACGTACATCAACATTCCCGATATGAGAGACCTGATACTGCATACTGTATGTCTTACATGAGTAAAGAGGCTCGTTGTGAGTGTGTGTGTGTGTGTGTGTGTGTGTGTGTGTGTGTGTGGAGCTGGGAAACACCTGTTACACAAGGGCAGGTGGAACAACTGAACAGCTCCACCATGGACAGCGCTAATTCAAAAGTCTTTTGGATTATTTATAATCAGCAGTGTAGCAGAACATTGTTCTGGTTAATGTATCTTTTCACCAATCAGTGCACTTTAAATATAATGCGCTTTATAATTGCACGGATTTCCAGAACTTGATCAGTCTTGAGCCATGCCTCCTTTTTTTCATATTGAATTCAATCAGAAGATATACAGTAGATTAAATTAAAGAACTAAGATGTCTAAAGATACAAATGAAAATCGTTTCCAGCGACCTCGTTTTCCCTCTCATCTGTTCCAACCGTTCAGGTTTCAGCATCAGCAGTGTACTGTATTAATCACCGGCCTGATCATCTGTCATCATCTGCTCCTGTTTCTCACTGGTTCAGGCTGTAAGTTAGATATTTTTATGCTTGAATGATTCATACTGTAGGTCACAGCGTGGTTTAACAAACAAAACACATTCCTCTAAAACTGCTCAGGTACAGAGACTGGACTGGAAATGAGAGCCAAATAAAGGAAGACTGGAGAACTATTCCTCAAGACTACACTGAAAATAAGCAAAACATGAAGAAATGAGGGGGTCATGACTTATTCACAGTAATGTATAATTTATGTAAGCAGATGTTTTGAGCAAGTTTTATTTGTCTAAATAATTTGTGGTTCTCCAGGCTAAAGGAGTCTAAATGTTAATGTATTTGTTCCCATTTTTCCGACCGTTGTAGGACCTCCAGTCAACATCCACACACACTTTCACACACTATGGGCAATTTGGGAACACCAATTAGTCTAATCTGCATTCTTTGGACTGCGGGAGGAAACCAACCAAGAGAACATGCACGAGATGGGAATCGAACCCATAACCTTGGACATGCAAGGCGACAGTGCTAACCACCAGAGGTGTGTAGAGTAGACAAAACATGTACTCAAGTAAGAGTAGCTGTACTTCAAAGTATTCAGTGAAAAGACTACTCAAGTACTGAGTAACTGTTTCATCATAATGTCCGATTTATTTATTTTTTTAGAAATGATGTAAGCAGTCAGAAAAAAATGATGGAATAATGTACAAATTCTGACATTTTCATAAATGAATTAAATAAATGTAATAAAATAAATTAGTAAAAAAAATCTTTACAAAATAGCAAATTAAGGAATAAGAAACACAAATTTTCACAATACAAAGCTTTTGAAATAAATCCCTCATGTAGGTAACATATGTATGTTTGAACAGTGTAACTATTTCCTGTGTAAGATATACTGTATATTCAGTCGCCCTGAATGACTCAGCAGAAAATAAAATAACATTAGAACGTGTGTACAAGAGTCTGACTTTACTATAAACTGTGTCCAGCAGAACAAATGTAAGAAAATTATATATTTTTTAACCTCTAGTTTATTTGATAATTAAATATGTTAAGATTGGAACATAAATAAATAAAACAGCTAAGCTAACCGTGACAAGTTTGCTTCACTGTCCACTACTGCTGAAGACAACCCCCTCCCCCTTTCTGTGTGGTCATGTGACTCTATGCAGTTATTGTTATTGCGGCTGATTGGTCAAACGGAGTCATGTGATTAATGTTGCTACGTCTGATTGGTGAAACACAGTCACATGGTAGATCCACTGGCTGCAGAGAATATCTAAAGTGTCGAATAAATTAGTAGAAAAGTGGAGTAAGGGTAGTGTTTTTTCTTCACAAATCTACTCAAGTAAAAGTAAGGTGCGGTAAAACAAAAAAAAGTTTTTTTTTTTTTCCCGAAAAGTTACTTAAGTAAATGTAACGAAGTAAATGTAACTCGTTAGCACCCACCTCTGCTAACTGCTAAGCTAATGTCAGACAGATCATCATTATTATTATTATTATTGTTATTATTATTATTATTATTATTATTATTATTATTATTATTATCTCTCGTAAGTAATCAAAAAGGGAAATGCTTAATTCTTGGGTCTGAAGGAATAAAAATCTGAACAGAAATGTTAATTATTATGCCCTAAATGTTCAGCATATGATATTTGATTGAACACTGAACATAATGATCTGCTAGTATAGACGTACAATGTTTTTCCTTGTATGAGAACTGAAAATACTTACAGTATGGGTGGAAAGCCCAGAGCCTTACAATATATTAGCCACATATTCAGGTGTGTTATAAATGGATATGAACACATACAATGATATGCTATTTACCTAATCATTCATTCATTTATTTATTTATTTCCATCCAACTACTTGGGAAACTATGTAGTCCAACCTGGGACTTTGGAGGCCAGTGGTGACCGTTGTATTTCTTCACATTTTTACGACTGTGCTAGGACCTCTGATCAGCATTCACACACTACAGGGAAATCGGGAACACCAGTTATCCTAACCTGCATGTTTTTGGACTGTTGGGGGAAACCAGATTACCCAGAGCAAACCCACCAAGCACGGGGAGAAAATGCACCCCGAGGTGGGAATCGAACCTGGAACCTGGAGGTACAAGGTGCACAGTGTACGCCACTGTACTAACATTTATTTATTTATTTAAGGTTAAATGATTGAAACCTGTGAAAACGGCTCTCAAGTACTTGAACACACGTTCTCAACCGTTATTAAAGAAAAACCACTCCGGAAAATCAGACTGGCGTGATAATGAAATGCGGCGCAACAGACAGCGTTCCGCCCGGCACCAACACCAACACCATCGCTGCGTGTCGGCTTCATATCAGATTGTATGAAAGACCGTTTAGTAACAAACTGATGTTCACGTCTGATCACATATTTTAAGTATTAAATTTTGGAACGATATCTTTGAAAATAAAATTTCTGCGATTTCTTTTACATTATATTCTCGACTTTCAGTGCATTAGAGGAACCACATGCTACTCTTCTTCTTCTCTGAATAAACCCCTGACAAGGATGATTTACTGTACTGTAGGTGTGCTAGACTTCAGTTATGTTAGGAGGTCAGGGTTAACATCCAGGCAGTATGACTTTAGGACTTGAAAGAGATACGAGGCTACACATCATATGAACCGAAATACAGTCCTAGGTATGCGCTTAAGAATCAGTGTGTGTGTGTGTGTGTGCATGAGCGCACTATGGAGCAGTGTGAGTGATTTCATTATTGCATGCATGAGTACGTATGTCCATCAGACCAGCTGTTAGCATGAGAGACTGAGGTCAAGTGATATCTAATAAGCATGAGAACGCAGGACCAGTTGCTAAAAGTGAGAACGCCGAGCAACAGCTGTGAGCTTTAGGATCTCTGGAAACAGCATCACGGCTCTTACCATGGCATTCAGTCTGCTCAAGCGGCTTAGAGTCTATAAATCACACCCGCTTCGCTCTGTCCCAGGAGCATGTCTCTTTTTTTTAGGGTTGTTACATTATATGATGGACCATATTAAAAAAAAGTGCATGAATAAAATCATGCCATTACGCTTGATTAAAGAGCATCTCCTGGCATTTACAAACTTCTGTTCTACTTTCACCGCCACTTAAGGAACTGACACAGCTGAAACATCACTCTGCCGTCCTAAATGTCAGCATGTGGACCCGGTGAGAAGCGTACGCCGGCGCTTCCAGCTCTGCCGGTGCCGATGATACACAGCGCTTTTCATCACGGCGTATCCGACAGGGAGCGGGTCTCTAATCAGCATGCAGGACATGCCAAAGGAAACTCCTAGACAACACGCAGGACCGGCCATGGCGTCCTGCCACTGCAACTTCCTGCACCGCCACATGCATCGCCATGGCCACAGGCTCGGCCCCCTTTGTAATTCCCCTTTCATTCCTCCTGTTGTGTTCGACACTTAGTAATAGATATATTGTTCAACACCCAGAACACTTCTTCCTTTTAAGCCATAGATTCATGAAATTTATTTTACATAAACAATCATTTCAGTGTCCGTGAATTAAAATAAAAAGACGAAGAAGAAAAAAAAAAAAACGCTGTGATCTAAACAGATCTAACAGACCAGGATGCTTTGTGTTTCGTTACAGACAGGGTCGGGATCCTTCCTGACATTAACTCACTTGACAAAGTCCCCGAGGACAAGCAGCCATGAGTCAAGTGTTCCGTAGGTACAGGACAACTTCCTGTAGTCAAGCAGACCTTTAAAACCACAGCGTTGTGCGTTCTTCTTTCCTCTCTAAACGTTTCCATTGCAGTTGTAAAGAGTGAGCAGAGATCAGGATTCTAATCATCATGGTTCAATTATCGTGATTTTTTGGTGCAGTTACCATAATAAAGAGCCATACAAAGGGCGTTCAAGTCAAACCGGGACTTTTGATGACTGTTTTGGTGAATGGTGGTAAAAAAAATGATTGGCATTTATAGAAAACTAAAATTTTTTATTAATTCATAAGAAGGTCGTACGTGACAATCCCGGCCAAGGTGGTGCGGAGATCACTGCTGTCGTTAGCGTGAGTGGAACAACTGATCGGAGCAAGGTGTAGATCAGTGGTTAAGGCCTACTGATCAGAAGGGCCTAGGTTCAAACCCCACCACCACCACCATGGTGCCCCTGTTGAGCGCTTGACCAAGGCCCTTAACCGTCAGCTGCTCAGATGTGTCATGAGATAAAAAAAAAAATGCAAGTTTCTCCGGATAAGGGCGTCCAGAATGCTGTGAATGTCGCTTCCTGGGAGGCCGGCGTGTCAGACGTGAATCAGGCTGTATGATCGTGACTCTGAGAGTCATGGGAAATCTTTCTACCTTGAAATACTAGGATGAGTGCATTAGTGTAATAAAAGGAGATTTTAACTCTCAGAACTGGGTTGTTATTCTACACAATCAATAGTCCCGGTTTGATCTGAACGCCCATTGTAAATAAACCTTACAGATTTGCATGGTTAATGTGTGGTTAGTGAGTGAGGTGTTGGTGACAGCTATGGCAGATCTTAAAGAGCTCTCTAGGAAACATTTGGAGTTAAGATTTGGAAAAGTATGACATGAATTTAAGTGCTAATGTATACATGAAGAAGTAACATTACTATATGCATAAGTCATAGTTCAAAGGATTACATAATAGAGAAATAAAGGGAGAATTATTCTTATAAGTGTGTTCTGTTATTGTAAATACGCAAAAGTCCCGGTTTGACTCGAACATCCCTCGTGGTATCATTTACATTAGAGAATAACACTGGAAGTAATTATGTCAAGCACAATAATGTGGTTGTGTCAAGCTAATCAAAGCTTCATCTGTTCAGACCCACAGGACGAGCTTAAACGCTCCTCACACAATTAAAGCGCACGAGAACTGCCTTCTGTAATACAGTAACGGCCTCTTCTACAGACGGGTAAAAATACAACTTATTCTTTTTTTTTTTTTTTTAACTGAATTTAATACCCCTTTCCTTTTCTCCGGCTCCTTCAATCTGAGCGCTCCCACTCGAGCAGATTGTATTCCTCAGGCAGGGGAGAAAAAAAAAAAAAAAAACCCTTATCTCGCTTGACTTTAAAAGCGGCAACATGATGCCGTGTGCACGAGGCTTTCCAGAAGAAAAGTTGAATTCTGGCAGCGTTTCCTTTTGAAATGCAAGAGAAAAGGTTAATCTCGGGTATGCGCGAGGTCTTACAGAGACGCGGCTCAGTGTGGAGCGTACGGCTCAATCAAAAATTCAAGAGCGTGTTTCATAACACCGGTTGATGCTGCCATGGCAACAGACATAGTGCACGATGTAAGGTTTCATCGAGCGCGTGTATCATGAATGCTCCATCGCCATGGTGAACGCTGCGCCGTCAGGAATCACGGAATGGACATGGAGCATGTGGTGCTACTGAGGTGGTGACGGGACGCTTTAAATTCATATCAAAAGGAAGAAAGTTACAGTTTATCAAAGGACCTGAGAGACTTGAGTCTCACTATACAGTGATACATGCAATGCGATCGCTCCAGGCTGCATCTTCTTCCATGGTCGAGCTGTAAATCAATAGCCACTGAGGCTGAATGTTTGATCCTGTCGAGGTGACGTGGATCTATTAATACGATCAGGATGTACGATAATAATAATAAACGTAATAATAATAATAATGTCATTTTGTGCATGCTCAAAATGTCCCGGCTAAATATGACCGAGCGCTTTCCTTGTGTCGTCTATTTCTAGCAGTGAATGTTCAGTTCTTGCTGCCAAAAATTATTTAGGGCAAAGACACAGAGGCTAGAAAACTGCATTAGGCTGAAGCACATAACGCTCCGCACGGCTCTTCATGAGATTCTGCCATGAAATATTGAAGGCGTATGGAGCAGCCTGAGCCGCATGCTTGAGGGAAATACAAGGCTGATGATGTAGATAATGCACTGTAGAACGAGAAACATACGGTAGCGTGCTTTATCACTCTTTATCCTCCGTGCTGAAGCTTTCTGAATGACTGAGAGACTCCACACACTGTAGGTCATATCCACTGATGTAACGTTTATACTGTACGTCATGGCTGAGTGGTTAACCTGATTGAGTGCGGCGGTGTCATAAAAGGAATTACTGGACGTTTCACGTGATATCTTTTTCTTTTCTTTTCTTTTCTTTTTTTTTTTTTTCATTTCAATTTCAGCATGACATGAGATCGTGGTGAATGAGACAGATGCTCCGAGGCCATATTCCAGCCCGCGGGCGCTCATGGTCCTGCTATGGTTCGCTGAATAAACACACAGTGGGTTAAGTGATGTGGCTTATGCCAGGTCACAGACACAAGCTGCCATCATTCACAAGCAGGAGCAAATCAGCACCAAATCGAAATAGGAAACTGTTGTACTGTATCTGTATGACGGAGGATTCTTACTGGCCTGACTTTAACTGTTTATTTCTTGTTTTGTTTTTGCTTAGATTAAAGTTGGAGACTTGCGGCGCAGGAGGGCAGATGGGAGACGGCGGTTCACCTCATTCCAGCAGATGGCACAGACACCATGATATCCCACCTCCAGCCAGAAACTCGGTATTGTGTGTACATCGATAATAATATTTCCCATTCAGTGTAATGCGTGCACGGCTCTGTCCTGATTAGTCGCGCTGATGTCCATCCATGGATTTCATCATCCATCCGCGCATGATGAAATCCATCCAAACCCAGACAATTGAACTGTTTTACGCTTTGAGACCGGCTCTGGATTCCCACACTTTACAGTATATTTGGAATGAAACGCTGCCTGTGACATTAAAGTGGGAATGTCCGGGAAGCCGTAAGTCACCGGACAGCTGGCAGCTCAGTTGTCAGTCGGCCAGCTGTACACTACGCTACGACACACACTTACATCGTCGGCTCACGCGCAGAAGCAGCAACACTGAATTATATATACGCGTCTGGACTCTTTTAATTGTAACATTCATTAAGACTGTATTTAGTCTGGAAACCTCCGCTTCCTGAAGGGACGGACAAACACTCTGTTAGAGACGCAAACCAGAGACGGTGGAGATTAAGAGAGAGAGAGAGAGAGGCTGTTTATCAGGAAAGAGTTTATACTAAATTCAAAGAGTTTAATTTGTATGTGAGATCAGAGTGAAGAAACTGCATGATCTGGGGAAACAAACCAGAGCGGGAAACGGAAGTGATATTTCTCATTTCTAAAGTGAACGAATATACAGTATTGAGATATATTGTATAGAGTTGTTCATAATAAAATGTTTTCAAACAAATAAACAAGCAAACAAACAAAAAGTCTGCAGCTGACCGTGAAGCTGACCCGGGGGAACATCTTTCACCCCACTAAAGACAAGAAGCTCCTGAACATCAACCAAAACTGACAAATCAATGTATTAGGTGCCTGAATGCATGGAAGCTGAGAATCTCATTTACTCATACTCATCACTTTATCCTGTGTTCATGGGGGCCTGGAGCCTGTTACAGCAGATTTAGGGCAAGGGGGAGAACACCCTGGATGGAGTGCCAACCCATCACACACACACACACACACACACACACACAATTTGAAAATTCTTAAGCATGTTTTTGGATTGTGGTAGGAAATCGGATAAGCCAGAGGAAACCAATCAAGCACAGTGAGAACATGCAAACTCCAGACGCACAGACCCGAGGTGGGAATCGAACCCGGACCATGGAGGTGCAAGGCGACATTGCTTACCATATAGATAGATAGATAGATAGATAGATATAGAGTCAGCCAGAAAAAGTTATACACACTTCAGGAAAAGAAAAATAGTATGATGTATATTATATTAATATAATATTAACAATGTTGTCATACTATATATATATATATATATATCAATACATAACGCATAGCAATACATTTAATATTAAAATATGTATACAAGTTTTTCTTTTCCTGAAGTGTGTATAATTTTTTTTTTTCGGCTGAGAACAACCTTGATCCAAAAACTCATCCGATTGAAACGATGAAAAAAACAAAAAAACCTGAAAATTATAAACTATGATGGATTTCATTATGTTAGTAAATATTTTTTTTAATTCTAAGACAGAGAACCAAAACAACCTCAACAATAAAACAACAAACCTGTGAGAATGCAGTACAGTGACAGTACAGATGTAACGCACGAGTTGCTTTTGATGTTGCAATAATAACAATAATAACAATAATAACAATAATAATAACTATATATATATATATATATATATATATATTTTTTTTTTTTTTAAAGTTCCAATTCTGCATTGTAACTAAGGGTACTGTAAGTACGTCTCTAACTGAGACCAGTGTGTGTGTGTGTGTGTCCCCGTCCCCCGTCCCCCACCCGCGTCCTCACGTCTCCGTTCCAGATGCGGAGCTTCTTACCTACTAATCCCATGATGCACAGCTGGAAGATCAAAAGGTAAAAGCCGCTTGTTATCCGAGACATTGCGGCGCGGTTGGGGTTCGACGTGACGAGCCTGAGCGCAGAGACGGCGAGCTGCATGTGAGGATGCTACAGGAGGTCCATGTCGACGCTCTCACTCTCTCTCTCACTCTCTCAGTGCTGCTCTCTCACTCAGTATTCCTCACCACACCGCGGACAAGACGCACTGGCCCCGATATGGTGCGCCATACGGCTCAGAAACGCGCCAGATCCTCCCCTGCGCTTCGAAGTGGGCGTGGCTGAGATCCAAGAATCCAAACTGCACTTTCCACCATATCCATATTCTAATTGTATTGGTCACGTGCACAACCATGCACAGTATAATATGCAGTGAAATAGTTATATAACTGTTCATGATTTAAAAATCTAAAAAATGTGAGTAAAAATAAAAATATAGAAAGTTTTTTTTTTTTTTTTTTTTCCGCAATAAGGAAAGAAAATAATGTAAAAATTTAAATCTACAAATCTACAGATTTAGGTTACGCTAAAATAAATATATTATTTAAATATATTGTATTTTATAAATATATATATACCGTCTTATGCAAAAGTTTAGGCACCGCTTGATAAATAATAGATTTAGGTGATTTTTTTAATTGAAAAGATGTTAACTCAGTCTCTCTTGGCAATGGAAAAAGAAATGCACAATATTTTCAGCAAACACTGATGCATAGTTACTTTTTATGCCATAAATTTATCAAAAAATAAAATTAAAATAAAAACATTATTATGGCATTAAGAATGGATTCCACTAAATACCAGCAAGTTCTGGAAGCAAACAACACACCATCTCTCTAAAAAAAAAAAAAAAAAGCTGAAGCTGAAAAGAGGAGGGCTTCTACAACAGGACAATGATCCTGAACATACCTCGAAATCCACTATGGAAAACCTCAAGAGACGCAAGCTGAAGGTTTTGGAACGGCCATCACAGTAACATCAGTGAAAGTGTGTGTGTAGATCTTAAAAGAGCTGTGCATGCAAGAGGACCAAAGAATATTACAGAACTAGAAGCCTTTTGCAAGGAAGAATGCGAGAAAATCCCAAGTACAAGAACTGAAAGCCTTTTAGCTTGATATAAAAAGCGTTACAAGCCGTGATATCTGCCGGAGGAGGTGTTACTAAGTACTGATTATGTAGGGTGCCCAAACTTTTGCACAGTCCCACAATAATGTTTTTATTTTTTTTTTATCTTTGTTCAATTTATTACATAAAAAGTAACTATGCATCAATGTTTGCTGAAAATATTGTGGATTTTGTCCATTTCCAAGAGAGACTGTGTTGACATCTTTTCAATTAAAAAAATCACAGAGGTATAATAGGTAAGGATATAGTGTGTAGGTATATGATACATGGTATAGCATGAGTGAAACATGGCGTATGGAATTAAATTATATTATTTTAATTATTAAATATTATTGTTCTACAATCTGTGCAGACTTATTATACAACCCCCTGTTATATTATACAACTCCTGTGACTCCTATATCTATCCAGGGTGAGATAGTGGACATGGTCTCAGAATACAAATACTGTATCTGAGAGTTCATCTGGACAACAAACTCGACTGGTCACATACTGTAGCACAACGGAAACCTACAAGAAAGGACAGAGCCTGCGGTATTTCCTGAGAAGGCTTAGGTCCTTTAACGTCTGCGACACCATTCTACGGATGTTTTATGAAACCGTTGGGACTGTTGTCGTTTTTTATGCTGTGGTCAGTTGGGGCTGTAACATTAAAGTGTCAGAGGCAGAAATAGACTGGACAAGGTAGTTAAAATGGCCGGATCGATGCTAGGAATGGAGCTCGACTCTGTGGATGCAGTAGCGAAGGGGACGATTCTGTCCAAAATACGGTCCATCCTGAACAATCATTCTCACCCGCTACAGTATACAGTGTTCTATCCGACCAGAAGAGCAAATTCAGCCAGAGACTGATCACCACCAAGTGTTCCACAGAGCGCCACAAGAGATCTTTTCTCCCAATGCCCATAAAATTATACACTCTCAGTAATGACAATAATACAATATTATTACATACCTGGACAATTTCTGCAATATTTCCCAATGCTCTTGGGCCATACGACTTATATACTGAATTATGTTTAGTGTGCTAGACATTTACTATGGATTTACTGTTGTACTGATTTTTATTTTATTTCTTGTCTAATTCATTACTCTTTTTATTTCCTCCTTGAAAATGACTGTAACCAAGTACTGTATAAGCACTTTCCTTCTGGGATGAATAAAATTCTTCGAATCTTGAATCTTGCACAGTTAGTTCCAAACAAGCAATCAGTTTGAATGAGAGCATTCCATGAGTGGTGATAACTGACCGTAACAGCACTGGGAAACGTAACTATATGTATCACTGTGCATTACAGATGTTCCTGTCTGTTGCAGCATGGATGATAAAACATCAGTACGGTCTCCAGTAGTGGAAAGAGAGGAGAGCAGCTGCCTGCCAAAACTCACATTCAAAACTTCTGCAACAAAACACATCTGATTATGTTATGTCATCATAAACAACACATCGTCGCCTTAGTAAGTAATTTTGAATTGCTTTTAAACCGACGGTGTTGTTCAGTGCATGGCTAATGTGAGCTACAAAGCTAACTAGCTTCTAACACGAGGCTGAATCACAAATCCCTCTCTAACCCCTGATCATGGGCACTACTTGGTGTGTGGAACAAGGGGTTGTACACCATTCATAGCGAACTAGCTTTCCATGTAACACAATTTGGGATCCGATGCCGGAACCGGGAAGTTACCCGATATTCTAAAGCGGAATAAGTGGAAATTTTGTGCGTTTATGAGGACAGTCCACTACCTCCATGGTTTATTCTCCTCAGCGTTTGGCTACATACAGTACTGTGTAAAAGTCTTAGGCGCCATATTAGCTGTAGAACGTATGTTGTTATATACTGTATGTTTATCATGTCTGCATTATTATGTACAAAACCATTCACTTTTTCCAAACATGCCTTAAAAATGAATAAATAAATAGCATTCAAGAAGGATCTTTGCATGCCTGTAAAGAAATCAACATATTACATGATAGACCAGTTTTCAGACAGAAACAAACAAGAAAAAAACTTATAATAAAAAACTTACTTATGAAACTGAACAAGTCTGCTTTGAACACTGCTTTGATTATTTTCAAGCAGAGTTTTCACACTAAATATTGACTTTGTTTATTTTATGATGCTTTAATGCCCTTTATAGAATTTTTTTGTAGTAATAATAATAATAATAATATGATATAATAATTATTATTATTATTATTATTATTATTATTATTATTATTATTATTATTATTATTATTATTGATGAGTTAATATTTAGAAGGACTGAATGAGTTCTTCTGGTAAATTTATCACTTCACTCCTTCGTATTTTTATGTAAAACTCAGGAGCATACATTACATTAGGTTTTTTCCATCTGAAAACTGGTCTGTCATGTAATATGTTGCTTTCATTACAGACATGCATTATTTTTAAAGTATGAATGGTTTTGTACATAATACAGACTTAATAAACATATAAAGTATAACACAATTTGTACTGCAGACGATAAGCCCTTCCCAATCCCTATTAATGCCTCCGCCCATGCGTGTAGTCAGTTCTGCCAGTCGCAGGAGGATACGTGTTGGCAGAGCAAAATATCTGGTACAATAAACAAACACATCATTATGTGTTGATAATAAATGGTGTTTGTGAAACTGTTGTATAAAAGCAATACATGTAGGTACTGTATGAAAGAGCAGCCTGTGTACTGAAGATGTCATAGCCGTGCTGATATTCAACATAACAGAACTCCCTCTTGTGTGTAGTAACTTGATTACTGTTAAAATACCAAATACCATTTATATCATTATTTATTATTTAACTAACCATTAGATAGAACTTGAAAACTCCCTTTTTTGTTAATGTCACATTTGTTGTTCTGTTGCATGTAGTAATGAAATGACATTGTAATTCCTTGGAAAGGTCAACTTTACCCTGGGGGAAACGTAGGGAAACTGTAAGTCATGGTGTTCTTCCCAAACCTTACTGCTGCTATAACAATGTAGGAACCTGCAGCTGCTTATACTGATTAAATGTTTGTTTGTGAATTAAACTGTAAAGATAAATTCTGAGCATCAAAAAGCATAAAAAGGCACAAAGATTATGGAAACTAAAACAAAGAAGAAAAAAAAGAAAAAGAAAGCGAAGAAAAAGACTGATTAAAAAATTTCATAGTTATATGATATTTCATCATTACTATTCCAAAAGGTTTATGTATAATTCAATTGATGGATGTACTTCATATACTGTAGTTTGTAGAGGACTGATTCAGACACGTCACATCCACAACGAGAACATATCACATGCATAACATGATTTATCCTAAACCATTTATTCCAAAAATGACATTTTCATACAGCATCTACACTTTATGTGTTTATTCATATCTATTTCATGGTACAGACGGAATGCTTTCTGCAGCTATTTGTAACAGTCACAGACTGTGAATAACCTCTGCTCTCATATCGTCTGTCTGTTTAATGTCACTTCCATAAGATTAATAAAATGCTGGATATTTTCAAATGTTGAAAAATACTGTATTTATTATTATTATTATTATTATTATTATTGGCGAAGAGATGAAATGAATTGTTATGCAGATTAATTCCCTGAAAATTTTTTTTTAATTTACCAATATGCTTTGGGAGGGAGTAGAGGGGTGAGTATGGGTGACTCCAAGGGCCCCTGAGTGACAGTTGAAAACTGTTGGCACGGGCAAGGTTTGGCGCCAAAGATATTAGGCTTTTATGGGTTCCAGAATCTGTCATGGCGCCTCTGCCAATATGAGTCTAAAGGTCACATCCATAACACTGGAATCATCCTACAGACTGTTTTTTTTTTTCTTTTTCTTTTTTTCTTCTGGTTCACCACAGATCGCCTCATTGTAATTTCTTTGAGTAAATTGCGGCATTTAATATCACTGGAAATAATTCGAAATACACAAACTGGAATGCATCTTAAAATAGACCACTTTCCAGTGTACTAAAAGTTCCAGTGCAAACCAAGCCGAACTACATCCAACATGGCCATCAATGAGACGATGTGGGCATCACTCATAGGGGAACCATGTCAGAACCCCGTGCTTTAGGCCAATGTTCACTGACAGTAGAACTCATTTCAATGACGATACCAACAAACCTGTTGTACTCAAGTCTGTTATTCTCTTGTACAAATAAATGATGTCACTTTATGTGGTTGCATTGCGGACATATACTCCATATTATGAGCCCATGATTGTCTACTGTCTCCGTGTGCACAATGAGGTGAATGGTTTTTCTATATCAGCTGACTATTAACTATTTAATCTGGTTATTGTGAACTATACAAGGGAGGTTTGTATTGCTTGGTCTATTATCTTCATGCTGGTCAGAGTCATGTGGAGCCTGAGCTCATGCTGGGATATACAGTACTGTGAGCTGCATAAAGATTATTTAGATAAAAACAATCTATTCTTGTGTTAAAAAAAAAAAAAAACATTTAATTCTAGGATAAATGTGTTACAGTAATTATAAGGAAGTATTGTACAGTACATAACATCATTTCTAGTGTATCCTGTCCACTTATTTCTCCTCCCATTAATTTTTTGTACTTCTTATCCTGTAGGGTCACCGGCAGCCTGGAGGAAACCCATCAAGCACAGGGACACAAGATTCAAACACCTGGGGATGCACTACGCCAGCTGTTCATCATATACTGTACGTTTTAACTAAAAAACAAACAAACAGACAAACATCATTGTGGTTACTATAAAATTCCCAATATGCACTGACTCAGGCTTGTGGTGCCCCGTGGGAGCTAAGCAATTTTTTAGGTTAGTAGAATTTTCCCAGAGTTTTAAATTGTTTACATTTTCTGGACGTTACTTCAAATATTTTGAAAAACATTCTTTTGTAAGGAAATTTTTGTATAATGTTCTGTCAATGTTTTAACTTAACTATTACAGTATATTGTTAGAAAATGTTCTGGAAAAATGTTTGTGAAACTCGTGGTTCTTGAAACATTTTTAGCATAAACTTTAATACAACTACGTATATCGCTGATTACATTCAATATACATATTTGAATCTGTACATATAACAAAACTGTAAAGTTGGCGTGCCTGTGCATTGAAGATATTTGCGAAAAAATTATTTGGCGGGACGTAAGATGAGTAATAGAAAACGTCAATATATATTTTTTATTTTTTTGTCTGTTTGTTTGTGCATGCATCACGTACCAACTACTGAATTCATTTTTATTGGGTTTTCACAAGTGTGTTTAGCCGAGCTTGAGGTAACATATAGGCTTAGTTTCATCGCAATTGGCTAATACGTGCTAGTTAGAATTTTAAGTAGGAAACACCCTTATGTCATGAAAATTTTACCTTGAAAAACATCATTAGTTCTTCTCAAAATTCAACAGATGGCGCTGTACATTTTTAATATGACTTATGAGAGTGCAATCGAAAAATCTACTTAATAAACACAATCTTAATCTTACTGTAAGTTCATTCAGGGTGTAATCAGTTGTGAACAGGCAGATCTGTTATAAAGTTAATACCGCTGGAACACGTCAATAAGTCAACGACCAAGTGACCAAGAATGGCTCATTGGCAAAAAACGATCGTTCTCAGTTCCTTTACTTCTCATTTCTCCCTCTATTGCTTTTCTTGCTTCATCAGAGAGAGGAGATAAAAGTGTGGAAGAAAAGCAATGACGTGGCTCGATTAAAGAAATGAGAAGCATCAATATTGTAGAGTCACAGCACTGTAGTACAGTACAGTACAGAAGCACTAGTTCACTTAAGCATCAATGGTATACATGACATTACTGTAATGTTTAATGTCATTATTTATTTGCTAGCCCAAGGATGTGTTGTTTGGCTCTAACACATTACTGTATGCATGTGCTGTTGTGTTTAACAAAACCTGTTACACCTGTTATTTCTTTATTTTTCTCTCATATTATCAGAGCTGGAAAATCACTAAGTACATTTGCATAATTATTGTAGTTACGGTAAGTACAGAGTTTATGTATCTGTATTTTAATTCATTGGAGAATACTTTTTACTTTTACTCCACTACATCCTCCAACTAATATCTGTACTTCTACTGAACTTAACTTTTACTTATCTATTACTTGAAATCTCTGTACTGTAAACTGACTTCTAAACAAATAACAAGTATTCTTTATACAACTTTTTTTTTTTTTGGATTTTTCCCAGATTTTCTCCCTAATTTAGTCGTGTCCAATTCCTCCCCGTCACTAGGGGGCTCCACTGCTGCTTGCTTGCGCACCGTTGGGGACGGCGTAACACACTCGGAGGACAGTGCTATCCGCTCCCTCCGCTGCGCGAGCTCACAGACGCCCCTGACTGGCTATAGAGCCGTGATTAATGTGGGAGCACTATGTACCTCTCATCCCTCCCCTCTGAGAGAGCTTGGCCAATCAGCTCTCTCTCGACCTCCGGCTGCGAGAGGTTACAGCATCACCCGGGATTCGAACTAGCGATCTCCGGATGATAGGGCGAGCGCTTTAACCACTGCGCCACTCGGAGGCCTCATACAACTATTTATTTAAGATGAACACAAGTACATGCCGTGTCTGGAATTCAGTTCACGCCAGATGTTGATCACTACCTAATGTACAACTACAACAGTAATGAAAAATCTGACTTTGTGCAACTATGAGTATCATAACTCATCTTAACCCGTCCTGGAGTCCTGCTTCTGGTTGGAGATCCCGTCACATGGATGCCCCGTGTGGTCTGCCTGGATGCGCTTTGTGGCTGGGGATGGTTTCCATGAAGACTGTCCTATCATCGATTGATGCTCTGGGGACCTGTGACTTCAGTTGTTCGATAGCTCAGGACTGGAATCTCCTACAGTCTACCTGAGCCTCCGGGAACAAACTGGACTCCTTTTAATTTAAATTTTAACACATCTCCTGTTACACTGAACTTCCAGTACACATTATTATGCTGATCATTCTCTGCTATCCGTTATCACCCAGATGAGGATGGGTTCCCTGTTGAGTCTGGTTCCTCTCAAGGTTTCTTCCTATTACCATCTCAGGGAGTTTTTCCTTGCCACCGTCGCCCTCGGCTTGCTCATCAGGGACAATCTTATCATTTTGATTCATACACATTGCATAAAAACTTACTTCTTTTTATTGTGTAAAGCTGCTTTGCGACAATGTCAATTGTTAAAAGCGCTATATAAATAAAATTGAATTGAATTGAAAATAACACCATCCATCCATCTGGGAACATCCGTAGTCCAATTAGGGCCGGTGGAGGCCGGTTGGTGATTTCCATTGTATTTATTCCCAGTTTACGACCCTGGTAGGACCTCTGGTCACCATTGATGCACTCATTCACACACTATAGACCATTTGGGAACACCAGTTAGCCTAATCTGCATGTCTTTGGATTGTGGGACAAAACTGGAGGAAACCCACCAAGCATATGGAGAACATGCAAATTTGACACACACAGAGTCCAAGGCAGGAATCGACCCCGGACCCTGGAGGGACGAGGCGACAGTGCTAACTACTAAGCCACAGTGCCGCCATCATAACACGGACAATGGAAATATGGTTGTTACGTTTATTAATGACAAGATAAATAATATAATGGTAAAATAATACAATAATACAAAATAAAATTATGATACAGTATATAGCTTATAATGGAAATAACAACTAAAAAAAGAATCACACCCTCCATGTCACAAACACCAAAACATGCCTTTCTGCTACCTACAAAGGTTTTGCAACTGATTCCAAGTCTCCTCTATTTTCTTTCGCTCCACTGAGCTGCCCTTGGCTTCACTTGCCAGATTAAATATTTTGCTTAAGTAGACGCTTGCTACCCAACAGATAGCACATTGTGTATACTGTTGACTATATCGACGAGCCTTTAATTAATGATACAGTGATTTCCCTCATGGAAAGCTGGTGGTTCAACAGGTTGCCTTTGAACCTCACGGCTCCGGAGTCCCAGATTCTATCCTGAGTTCGGCTTATTGTCTGTGTTTCACATGTTCTCCCTCGGCTTCCTCTGAGTTTGGGTGCTTGGGGAGTCGGCTACACCAAACTGCCCCTAGTGTGTACACCGGGTGTGCATATGTTGCCTCGGGATGAGCTCTGAATCCACTGGCTCAATTTGCTTTATCGAGCCATGTCAGGCGAATTAAACCATCTCCTCTGTCTGTGTTTTAGCCACAGCGCACAAGTGCTCCTTCCTGATATCCTTTCGCATACATTTACATAATTGAACAGAGATTAGCTCTAATTTATGCAGGATTCTTACTTCCCTTCCAAGAAAGCATTTTTGTTTGTGTGAGATTCTTTTGCATCCGTATAAAGGCCATTGTGTGAGCATACTCTGAATACTGCACATTACTTCAGTGCTGAGACTGTAGAGCTTCAAAGCCTTTCCTGACGTAGCCCTGAAAAAGCATGCGAGCACACGTATCTGATTATGTGTATGCAGTAACTGTGATCTGTCGCTGTCAGTTCCCATTACGTGGAAGCTGAATGGCGGACTCTGGTTTGGTATAATTTGGAGAAAAAGACAAAAAAAAAAAACATGATGTAATAAAATAAAGCTGTGTCTTTAAGCAGCAAAGTGAGGGGAAATGTAAACTTTGTATCTTCAGTACAGTAATCTGCACAGTCAATGTTATAGACTTAATCAAGAAAATGTTGATTGATCTTAAGCATTCTTATTTATTCAGTATCACTCATTTAAAGGTAAGATCATGGATAAAAGTATGTCGTTACAGTCCGGTACTCAGTGATGGTGTGCAGTACTGGAAGAATTGGACAGTAGCTGCCTGCCAAACCCCATATAAGCAAGAAAACACACCTGACAGTGTTGTGTCATCTTAACCAACGATTATTAACTGCTTCTAAGTTGTTCCGAATCAAATAAGTCACGGTGGTTCGTGAAATTCTCTTTTATTCCAAAAACACAGACAGCAGCTCATGCCGGTGATGAACATCGATTCTCTGTTAACAGGACGCAACTGTGTATATGCGTCCTGAACACAGCGCCTATTAAAGGGTGCAATTGATTTATTGTTCTGGGGCGTTCAATTAAAATACAATGTGTTTTGAGGAATTTGAAAATTCCGTCAATTCTTGCATAAGGTTACACTTTAAGCATTAAACAAATCTTTTGCTATATAAAAAGGCATGAAGGTATTGTGAAGTGAACAAAATGAAGTGATGAAAGTTGGGGTAGTATTAGCAAAAATTCCAAACTACTTTACCCCCCTGGGTAAGAAGTGCTGCTTTGTTGACTTTTTCTGAGCAGCCATGTTGATTTGAACGTATTGGTTTAGACCCGGTCCATAAGCTAAATTCGGGAATTACGTGCAGTAATTCAGTTTAGTTGTAATGTGACATAATGTAATGCAGTTGGAATTCCCTTTGGGACGACATAGAGTATTTATCCATCCATCTATCTATCTAGCTATCCATCCATCTATCCATGCATCCATCCATCTATCTATCCATCCATCCATCTATCTATCTATCTACCCATCCATCTATCTATCTATACATCCATCCATCCATCTATCTATCTATCTATCTATCTATCTATCTATCTATCTATCTATTCATCCATCCATCCATCCATCCATCCATCCATCCATCTATCTATCTATCCATCTATCTATCTATCTATCTATCCATCCATCTATCCATCCATCTATCTATCCATCTATCTATCCATCTATCTATCTATCTATCTATCTATCTATCTATCTATCTATCTATCTATCTATCTATCCATCCATCTATCTATCTATCTATCCATCCATCTATCTGTCACGAGCTATCGTAGGGTAAGCACAGAAGCCTTAGCAGTTAGCCTGTGTAGCGTGGATGGTAAACCCAAACGCGGAAGCAACGCGAGTAGGCAGGATAACCATGCAATTTATCTAAGAACTCTCTTACACGAAGAGCTAGGATCTACACAAATAAATCCGCGTTCTATCAACACACACTCAATAAAAGAAGCAACCCAAATAGGTGAGTACTCACAGAATAGTCAGCGAAGCGTCAGACAAGGCATGGGTGAACTCAATGACTGAGCAATGTGAAGCGCCATTTTGTCTCCTTTTATGCTTCCTGAAAACCCGACCGTATTACTTCCGGGTCCTAGTGCCGGTCGTGTTACGAGTGTGCATGACAGTACCCCCCTGTCCAGGACCGACTCTCGACGGTCCTGGGGTGGAGGATACCCGACGACGGTAGTCCCGGATGAGTTCGGGGTCTAGGACGAACCGAGCCGGAATCCAAGATCGCTCCTCGGGACCGTAACCTTCCCAATCCACCAAGTACTGGAGCCCTCTGCCCCGAGGACGTGAGTCAAGGATCCGGCGAACGGTGTAGGCGGGACCACCCTCAATGATACGGGGAGGAGGAGCAGGGTGGGTGGGGGGAACCATTGGTGAAGTGATGAATGGTTTGAGCTGGGAGGTGTGAAATACCGGATGGATCCGGAGCGCCGCAGGCAGCTGGAGCCGGTAGGTGACAGGATTGATACGGAGGGTGATGCGGTATGGACTGATAGCTTTTTGGATTCCGTGTGAAGGTGAAGGTTTCTGGTTGAAAGCCATACTGTCACCTACATTGTACAATCGTCCCGGCGAACCAACTGTTGGGCTGACGGCACCTCAACCTCCGGTTCCTGATGATCGAGCATCAAAGGTTGGAAACCGTGGCATACCTCAAATGGACTGAGATTGGTGGCTGAAGAAACATGGAGATTGTGAGATAACTCAGCCCATAGGAGGTAGCGGGCCCAGGAGCGCTGGCGATCGGCAACAAAGCATCTCAGGTAGCGCTCCAGTTGTTGGTTGGTCCGCTCCGTCTGACCGTTAGTCTGGGGATGATAACCAGAGGATAGACTACAGGTGGAATTGATCAGACGGCAGAAGGCCTTCCAGAACCGAGTGGTGAACTGGGGCCCCCTGTCGGAGACGATGTCTTTTGGGAACCCATGCAGTCTGACTACGTGTTCTAAAATCAGCTCTGCTGTTTTTTTGGCTGACGGGAGTCCGGTGAGGGCCACCAGGTGCACGGCTTTGGAGAACCGGTCGACGATGGTTAAGATGGTGTTTTTCTCTTCGGAGGCCGACAGGCCCGTGATGAAGTCGACGGCAATGTGCGTCCAGGGCCGATGCGGAACGGGGAGTGGTTGCAGTTCCCCCGGTGTCGGTTGGTTGGTATTCTTGGACCTGGCGCACACTGGGCATGCCTGGACGTACTCTTTGACGTCACTCGCCATAGATGGCCACCAGAAGGCACGTCTGATGATGAGGGTGCGGTTTGCGCCGGGGTGTCCGGATAATGGTGAGGAATGACCCCATCGCAACACCTCGGTCCTTACAGTGTTCGGCACGTAGAGTCGCCCAGGCGGCACACCTGCCGGTGCGGTCTCCATCGCCTGTGCATGGCGAACCCTCGTTTCCAGTTCCCAGTGAAGTGGTGCAATGATCTTGGTGGGTGTGATGACAGGCGCGGGGTCCGCCCGGGGAACGTCCTCTTCGTGTTGTCGGGAGAGGGCGTCAGCTTTGGTGTTCTTGGACCCCGGGCAGAAGGATAGGTGGAAGTTGTAATGTTCGAAAAATAGTGCCCACCGCGCCTGTCTCGGGTTGAGCTGTTTTTCCAACTTACAGTACAGTTGGTGGGCAAGTAATCTCTTAAGGACCGCTCTGACATGCTGGGTGTGTTCCTTGGCGGTGCGTGAATAAATAAGTATATCGTCTAGGTAAACGAACACCCACCGCCCTAGCATGTCCCTAAGGACATCATTGATGAACTGTTGGAAGGCGGCGGGTGCGTTGCAGAGTCCGAATGGGATGACCAAGCTCTCGTAGTGTCCAGTAGGGGTGATGAAAGCCGTCTTCCACTCATCGCCCTGTCTGATGCGCACCAAGTTGTAGGCGCTCCGGAGGTCCAACTTTGTGAAAATGGTGGCACCAGAGAGGGCGTCCAGGGCTGAGTTGGTAAGAGGCAAAGGGTGTCTGTTCTTAATGGTGATGTTATTAAGCCCCCGATAATCGACACAGGGACGTAAGTCGCCCCCTTTCTTCTTCACAAAGAAGAAGCCCGCGGCGGCAGGCGAGGAGGAGGGCCGGATCGTGCCATGGCGAAGGGCGTCAGAAACATATCTCTCCATCGCCTGCGTCTCATCGGCGGAGAGGGAGTAAAGATGGCCGGGGGGGGGACCGAGCCCGGCTGAAGTTCAATTGTCAGGTCATAGGGGCGATGAGGAGGAAGGTGTGTGGCTCGTCTCTTGCAGAATACTTCAGCCAGGTCTCGGTAGATGACGGGGATGGCATTGGTGTCGACATCGGGTGCCTCGGACTCCCTAGAACACGTCCCAGCTGGGCCCCGCAGGCAGAGTTCGGTGCAGGTCGGCCCCCACTGCAGGATCCAGTTCTGCGTCCAGGAGATGAGGGGGTCATGTTGGAGCAGCCAGGGGTGTCCGAGGATGATGGGTGGCGATGAAATGGAGGTGAGGTGGAACTGGATCCGCTCATGATGTTGGCCGATGGCAAGGGTGAGCGGCTGAGTCTGAGAGGTGAATAGTGGAGGTGAAGAGGTGATAGTATTTATTATTATTATTATTAGTAGTAGTAGTAGTAGAAGTATTATTAGTATTATTACAGATCCTGTGTTGTAGTATCCGAGTCTAAACCTTAATTTAAAATGCTAGATTGTTCTGCAGACGCTTGTAGTCCTCTTTATATTTCCTTGGGTATTTTATTAGTATTATTGTTGCTAGTCGGTGTGTGATTCGTGACAGTGGATGGATGGCTGCCGGAACTTTAAAAAAATTTTTTTTATTTTGCTGGAGGAAAGGGGCCGACCGTCGACAGATGTGATACGAACGGGCTGGGATAACGCCTCAAGTTCCACTCCTAGTTCTTTGGCAAACGAAGAGTCAATAAAGTTACCTGCGGCACCGGAATCAATGAACGCAGTACATCCGACCCGTTTGTGGCCAAACCAGAGGTGTACTTGGACCGTGAGACGGGAATTATTGGGTGTCGTGACCGAGAGGTGGAGGGGGCCCGGTGAACTGCCCC